>WEKW01016893.1:227279-242549 GCA_013389905.1 Sula dactylatra | reverse complement strand
TTGAGAAGTGTGCTTGCCGTGTCCCGGGCACCGGCTCCTGCCCGGGGGTGCCCAGGGGGGGACCCCGGCGCCGTGGCGGGCTGCGGGGGTCCCCGCGTGGGTTCAGCCCATCACAGTGCACAGAAACCACCGGTGGGTGCAGGGACGGCTGAGGGTGCTCAGCCCGCGGCAGGATCAAACCCTTCAGCAGCCGGCCACCCCTCGGCTGGCCTGAGTCAGGGTCGGGGCCGGCTGATTGCCCTGGGGGGGAGGTTTGGCCCCACGGAGCTGCACTGATCCCCCCGCTGCAGGGGCAGGGCACGGCTGGGACCCCCGGGGCTGACCCCCGCCGCTTACAAACTCCCAGGGGCTGCAGCATTTCCCAAACTCCCGCAATTTGCATCCCCCCCTTCGCGGTCACGTCTGCCTTCCCTGCATCCTGCAACCTTCCCAAGCCCCCCCTGAGTCTCCCCGGTGCCAGGTGGGTGAGGGTGCTGGGGACCCCCGGGGAGCCCAGCCAAGCGGGCAGGGTGTGAGGGAGCCTGCAGGACCAGCCACTCTCCTCTCCTCCGAGCATCAGGTAATGTGCCAGGAGAGTGCTATGGGTGTCCCTTGCCTCTGCGCTGGGTGCTCTTGGGTGCCGTCGCTGTGACAGAGCCCAGCTGCCTGGGTGCTGCCTGGGAATGGAGGATGCTGTGGGGACCGGAGCTGGTCCTGCAGGGGTGAGCTGGGTGCAGCCAGATTTGCAGTGGGAGTTGCGGGGGATGCAGCTGGCTGGGCTGCCCTGGGGTTCAGACGCTCCTTCTTCCCCAGCTGGGAGCTGGGAGCTCTCCTTGTCCCACCCCGTCCTGCCCAGGACAAAGATCCCACCAGGAGCCTGGGCAGAGGTTGGCTGTTCCCACCCTCGGCCATGCTGGGTGAGCAGCGGTGCAGGCAGCAGCAGCATTGGCCCATACTGCATGGTGCTCAGGACAGGTCACGGCTGGGGTGTGCAGCAGCTCCCCGCAAAGAGCTTGATGTCCATGTGAGAGGGGAAACTGAGGCCCACGAGGGCAGCAGGATGTGCCCAAGGACCACGCTGGAGCTGGGAATGTAAACCAGCCGTGCCCTGGTGCAGGTCTGTGGCTGAACGCAGGAGCAGGGTGTGGAGGAGCCCTGTGGAACGGGAGCCGGGAATGGGTTCCCCTCACCACATCGCAGGTTGCAAGTAACTCAGCTGCTGCCTAACCCTGCCTGGACCTGCCCCAGCCCCTGCAGCGTGGGGTCCCTGTGCTGCAGAGCCAGCCCAGGCTCCTGCCCCGTGACTGAGGATCAGCTCGTCCAGCCCCATGGAGGAGCCCAGGGTGAGGTAACGGGAGCTGAGCTGCGCTCCAAAGCTCTCCTGGACTTTTCCTCTTGGCTTTAATTCAGCTGCTAAAGGTAGACCCAAACCGGAGCACATCCTGTTCGCTCCGATTCCCTGTGTTTACAAACATGCCTGTCCAGCCTGAACCATGCACCTGGAGGAATCGGTGCTGCCCTGCCGAGGGATGCAGGGCTGAGTCTGGAGGTGAAACTGGGACAGCCGGTGTTTCACAGGGCTGGCATGCCATTGCAGAGCGCACACTTACTGCTTTGCCTGCCGTCGGGGCAGAACGGGAGGGTCAAGGGTGCTCACGCACCGGTGCAGGCAGCCACGTCTCGGAAGGAAGGTTTGTGTGAGCAGTGCCTTCGTGCAGACTTAGGGGGGGACAAAGGGGGTCAGGAGGAAGCTGATCCCCCAATTGATGCTGGCTGCTGCCAGCACCAAATCACCCAAGGGCCAGATACCCACGGCAATGCCGAGTCGACCTCCAGTTCAGCACAAAGCTGGTGGCAGCGGTGAGGCCCCTATGGAGACGGGCAAAATGCCCCTGTCCGCACAGAGCCAGCCACTCTGTGGTCAGCAGGGTTGCAGGGAGCCGAATCCCTGAAGCCCCCTGGGTTCAGCTGGGCACAGCCCCGTTCCACTCCCTGCCCAGCCATCTCTCTGAAACCCCACTGGCAAGCTGCTGGCACCACTCCTGGCTTTATTGCTAGGGCAGACAGGATGAGTGAGGAGCTCTGCCCAGCCTTGCTGTGCCTCTCTGGCTCTGCGCCAGGGGAAGATATGTTCTGGAGCTCAGCCCTTTGCAGTGAGACGGAGCAAACACCTTCTGAGAGTGTATTTGTGTTGCTGCTTTGGCTCCCTCAAATGGCTCTGCGGGGCCATGGGAGTGTTTGCTGAAGATAAGGTTGGAGTGAGTGCTCACAGCACTCATACACAGTGTTATCTTCTGGAAAGGGGGGGTGGCAGCAGACCAGAAATGTCATATTTGTGAATGCCATGGTGGTGAGAGGCTTGGCTGGCTCCGCTGCCGTGGCTGGTGCCAGAGCAGCCATGGGCCACTCCTTTTCCGGAGCCCCATTGTGCATTGGCCGATCCCGGCGAGGGTTGTCATCTTCTGAGTCGACGAAGCATCACAAGATACTTCCCCACATCCTGGCAGGTGACGTCAAAGCATTTGGCTCCTGACATGCTGCTGAGATACCATCTGGCAGGGGGTCCTGGCTGCCCCACGCCCTCCCAGGGCAGGGTTTGGGCGGTGGTCACGGCCAGGACAGCTGCCACGATGCTGGGGTGACGGCTCCAGCACCCACAGCTGGGATGCGAGTGCAGGGAGGAGCTGACACAGGGATTGGATTTATCAGGTCAGCACAAGTCCTGGAAGAAGCGATAAGCAAGTGTCACGCACCGTGTCTGGCCATGGGAGGCGGTGGGTGCCAGCTCCCATTGAGCATCAGCGGGAGCCAGCCTGCCGGGCTGCCTGCGCCCACTTCCCTCCAGCCAGCCTGAGCCCCCCGTGCTGCCCCCACAGCATCCCTGGCAGTTCAGAAAGTAGCACAGAACCCTCCCGCTGCCAGTGCCCGGGTCTTTGCCTTGTCCTGCAGGCACTGGGATGAGCCAGGGAAGGGGAAGGGAAGGGTCTGTACCAAGAAACAAGACTGGGAGAGGTTGGAGGGCTGGGGAGGGGCTGGGTGGACAGAGATGCGCAGCTGGGGCTTGTGAGCCTGATGGGGAAGGGCTGGGGAGGCAGCAGGGCCAGGAGAGGCAGCGTGTGGCTCCCGGGCAGCACGGGCTACGGTGTGTGAGGGTAATGGCTTTTGGGGTTTGGTGGTGGGTTGTGCCTCTGCAGCCAGAAAAAGGGTGGGTGGCCAAACTGGGGGCTTCGGGTGCAGGGGGTGTGCTGCTCCGGGGAGCTCTGTGCTTTGCAGGAACTGGTTCTGGCTCAGGGTTTGGAGCAGGGAGCTTTCTTCAGTCCCTGGTCCATCGTTCAGGTGCTGGTAACACCGATAAGCTCCTGCTCGCGAGGCGTGTGGGCTGGGGATCTCCTGCGTTGTGAGTTGGAGGGAGCAAGCAGGGCTGGGGCAGCTCGCTGAAGGTGAGCTCCCTGGAGATCCCATGGCACTTTGTTGCAGCTAAGCTGACTCTGGGCAGAGCTCTCCTTGAGCTGCTGCGAGCCTCTTGCATGGGCGAGCTCTGCTCTGACCAGCATGTGCTGCCTGTACCTGGCAGAGACGGGCTGAAAGAGCAGCCTCCAGCGTAACCGCAAGGTCTCATGCAGCCTTCGGATGGCCTTTCCCAGCCGGTGCCTCGCTGTGCACTGACCCTGCCAGGGCAGCTCCGCTCCCGTCCACAAGCTGAGGGAACAGGCAAGTTTGGTCAGGCTGGGTTTATTTAGATGCTCAAAGTGATAACACCAGAAAGGCCCTGCAGAAAGCTGCAGCTCTGGCATCTCCCTGGGATGGCTCAGTCCCACCTTGGAGGACCCTCCTGGGGATTTGCCTTCCCTCCTCTCCACCAGCTCGGGTGCTCCCAGGATGAGCTGGTGGCTGCAAGGGGAGGGATGTGCCCTCCCAGCTCCGGGGCCAGCCCCGGTGTCAGCACGCCTGGACTGTTCGCAGCAGGACGGGCTCTTTGCACGTGTTTGGAGGGCAGGATGTGGCCACCGGGCAAGGCTAAGCTGGGGACCTTGCCCTCGGCTGGAGCATGTGTTTTTAACGGCGGGGGCTCTGCAGGGCAGCAGCTCTTGCTGGGGAGCTGCCTTTTTATGGGACGCCAAGGCAAGACGCATTGGCTTGATTTAAAAAGCTCCCTGCTCTTCTGGCAGTGCTCAGCCCCCCGTGCCGGGGGGACGCCTTTGCCCTCGGCATTCCCTGCCCAGAGCTGGCAGTGCTGCGACAGACCGAGGAGGGAGCTGGGACTAAATCCTACGTGGCCCTGACTCCCCATCCATGCCTGGGGAGATGCTCCAGCCCCTGGTGGCAAGGCGCTGGGCTGTCCCCCCATGTCATGCCGTACCCTCGAGGTGGCACAGAGCGGGCTTTGGGTGACAAACAGGTCTGGATCCACTCCCAGGCAGGGCTGTTGGTGCTGCTGGTGTTGACAGGGGCCGTGGCGGGGACGGAAACCCAATGCCCGCCGCACCGGGCAGCATCGCGCCAGGGGGGAGGCAGAGCTCTGCTTCCCACCTGCCTCTACCTGTCCCCAGGCTCCCAAGCAGAGATCCCATAACAAGGGGGCCCTTGTCTCTGCCACAATACCCCCCTTCTGGCCTGAGCACCTGCCGGCTGGGCTGGAGGCGGCGCCGGGGGGGCTCTGAAGGGCCCTTCTGTGCGGGGATGAATGGGAGCCTGTTCCCCTCCGGTGGGCTTCCACCTCCTGCTCGCCAGGCTGCGACCCTGCCCGCCCCCGGCCCCCAGCCCCACACACCCCTGGGATGCTGGGTCTGCTCTGCCTGGCCCCGCGGGGCTCAGGGCGCCCCGAGATGCTCAGGGTGGGAAGCCCTCTACCTCTGCCCCTCAGTGCTAAATGAAGGATCACGGCATGCCCTAGCTGGCCATGTGGCAGAGGGGGGGGTCCCGTACATCCTGAGAGCCTCCAGATCCCAGTTGCTGATTGCTTCTCCAGTGTAGCAACTAAATGTGTCCTGCTGGCCTGCCCAGCTTGTCCCAGCCCTGTCTCCCTCGGGCTCAGGAAGGGTGGGATGGTGGGAAGAGCCAGGGAGGCCTCGGCAGGGTCCCCCCAAGGCTGCAGGCTGGGCTGGAGGTGGGACCCACCAGGAGACAGCGGCTGCTTTCTGCATAAAGTCAGTATTTTGCAAATCCGTGGTTCCCCGCTTGCAGAAACCCGCGCAGGCAGGGGGTGGGTGGGCGCAGGCAGCAGTGGAGGGGAGCTGAGTGGAGCTGATGTGGTCCTGCCCCACGGCTCTCGCGGGTTGGGGGGTGTCGGGGTGCAGCAGCTCAGTGTCGCCTCCCCAGCTGAGCCCTACCGGCTTCTTCTCCCAGCCTGCTGCAGCCAGTCCTGGCTCCTCCGGGCACATCACGCCAAGCCAGCAGCCGCAGAGGGGCCCTTGAAGGCGGCTTAGAGAGGTAAGGAGGGAAGGTGTGCACAGTGGTCCTGGCATGAGCTGGGAGCCCCTTGCCCACTGTGGGGATCCCCAGTGCCCGTGTGATGGATTTGTAACCCCACTATATGTTTCCCCCTTTCCAGTGGGAAGTCCTTCAAGCCTTCTGCCAAGCTGGAGGAGCCCAAGCCCAGCAGAAAGCAGGTAATCATTAGCACAGTACGGTTAGTGTGCCCAGCGCCCCTCCTTGCTGGGTTTTGTTGGTTGAAGGTCTGTGTAGGGAAGCTGAGGAGGAGCAGCATCGTCTGGAAGGGGTTTTGTGTGTGTGCGTATGTGCGGAGGAGCAACCTCCTCCGTCCATGCACGTGGGGCTCCCCCAGACTCCCTGCTGCGGTTGCAGCACCTCCCCGAGCAACTCCCCGATGTGGAGGTCGGAGCCAGCATCACCCGCGCCTTCCAACCCCGTGATGCCTGGACCACCAGCCTGGGCTGGAGACTGGACCCAGTCTAGCCCAGTGAGGATGGATCCAGGCTCTGGGAGGGACTGGTCCTGGGCACTGGGGCTGTTCTTATACAGCAAAGGCCTTTAGGGGGGTGCCCACACTAGAAGGTCTGAATCTTTCATGAGGCTCATGCGCTCAGGTGACTCTGTAAGCCCCGGTCCTCCCAGCCCCGGTGAGCTGGGTACCAAAGGGTGTTTTGCAGCAGGAAGCCGAGGCATGAGGCAGTGCCCTGCCTGGGTAACCCAACAGAACATGTGATGGGCAAGGAGCACATCTGTCCCTCAGTTTGTCCTCTCCTCGGTGCCTGCTGAGGGGTGGAGATGTCGGAGGGAAGGTCGACCCAGGCTGGAGACTGAACCAAGGTCCTCCCCCCTCCCAGCTGAGCACGTGCCTCCACTCGGTGATGGCCAGAGCGAAGGCAGATCCCAGGTTTGGGGAGATGTTCCGCTTCGACACCCCTGTGCTGATGTGGGACCAGCACTTCACCCCAGAGACCTGGGACAGGCTGAAGACACGACACGTCCCCTACGGCTGGCAAGGCTTGTCCCATGCAGGTGTGGACCCGACCGGGATGGGGCTGGCAGCAGATGGGGCAAGGGGGGGCGATGGGAGGATGTGGGGCAGCTCGAGTGGCTGGGGAGCCCAGCAGAAGGGACTGAAGACGTGGGGCAGGCAGAGAAGCCCTGCGGAGGAGCCAGGGTCCTTGATCTCTTCCCACTCCACCTCCCAGGGTGCGGGGCGGAGGGGATGGCTTTGCAAATGCCGCTTGCTGCATCTTGTGACATTTTCCCCGAATAAAAGCTCCAGTGTGTGCATGATTATTAACTGGCGCCAGAGGAGCTCGGACAACCCGCTCCATTGTTGTGGATGGAGATTGTTTCCCTTCCTACCCCAAACCCACTCTCTGCTCTCCCTGGCAGCCACCGGCTTCAGTCCCTGGGCTGGGAAGTGCTGGGGACGGCGGGGCGGGGTGAACCAGTGGCAGTTGCAAGGAGACATTGTCCGGAGGGGACTTGGCCAGTGCGGGCAGCAGCATCTGCAGCGCTGGGGCTGGAGATGTCCGGATGTGTCCCCGTGCCTTGCACAGCCTCAGGCAGCCGCTGTTTGGAGCAGGCTTAAGTATGTGGGGGGGCTGTGAGGGGGCTGATGCCGAACTTGGAAGAGGAGGGTCTGGATGGTGTCGCCCCATCCCACTTGTAGACCCCTCTCCTGCACGACAATGGCGTGAGCTTTCTTGTGTGCCGCTCCTGGATGCGATCTTGCGCAAACTTGCCTCTGTGTGCGCTGTTGCGCGCTTAAGCGCTCGTGGGGGCTGACACACACCTTTTCCCCACTGACCGGCCGTATCCTGCTCTGTTCCAGTGGTGGGCAGCACCCTCCGGCTCCTCAACATCTCTGCCAACAGGCAGCTCTTCGACAGAGATGCCTTCCCCAGGGGCTGCGTCCGCTGCGCCGTGGTGGGCAATGGTGGCATCCTCAACGGCTCGCGGCAGGGCAAGGCGATCGATGCTCATGACCTGGTCTTCAGGTGGGGACGGGTCCCAGGCAGGATTGGGCCATGGGTGCTGGGGAGTGGCTGGCTCTGGACACGTGTCCTGCCCTTCTCCTGCAGGCTCAATGGTGCCGTGATCAAAGGCTTTGAGGAGGACGTCGGGACTAAGATCTCCTTCTATGGCTTCACGGTGAACACCATGAAGAACTCCCTCATTGCCTACAAGGAGTACGGCTTCACCCAGACACCCCAGGCCAAGGTGAGAACCTGAGGGCTTGTTGGGGAGGTGACCCCAAATTGTCCCCCGAGGCTGGGCTTGCCCCCCAAACCTTCTCTCCACTTCAGGAGCCCTCAGCCCTCACCCCGCCGGTGTGGGCAGTGCCCCAAAGCCCCCCCAAGCGCCATGTCTGTGTCCCTGCTGCAGGACCTGAGGTACATCTTCATCCCCTCAGACATCCGTGACTACGTGATGCTGAAGTCGGCCATCCAGGGCAGCCCGGTCCCTGAGGGCTCAGACAAGGGGGACGAGTGAGTAGCCCCCCAAGATCCCTCCAGCACCTTCGGTGATGCGTCAGAGGGAGCATGACTTGCCTGCCCTCGCCCAGAGCTGTCCCTGTTGGGATAAACCCCAAGTAGCCCCAAGACTCCCGTGATGCGAATTCTGCCCTTCTCCTCGCCCTGCTGCAGGCCACAGAAGTATTTTGGACCGGAGGCATCTGCAGAGAAGTTCAAGCTGCTGCATCCTGATTTCTTGCAGTACCTGACGGAGAGGTGAGGATGATGAGGACCACGGCTGCTGCCTGGCTCTGCTCCAGGCTGGGCTCAGACCACCTGCCTCCTACCACTGCTCTTTCCAGTTTAGGCTGGTGGCTGCCCAGCAGCAAAGCACAGTCCCAGTCCTCCCCAGGCACTGGAACCACCTCTGTCCTGCTCTCTGCAGATAAAGCAGAGAGATTTGCCCCCCGCCATTCCCATTCACTGCGCAGAGCTCACATCCCCCCCGGCAGGGAGACTCCCACAGCCTCACCGTGCTCACCTCACTTCCCATTTCCCAAAATAAATTTTTGGCCTAGTTTAAGAGGAGCAGAGGTAGAGCCCAAAGGGGTTGTCTTTTCCTACCTTCCATGAAAGCAGGCACCTGGACTGGGGTGATTTCAAACAGCAGGGAGGTGCCTTTCAGCAACCTGCAGTGAATGAGCTGAACCTTAGTAGCAGCCATCAGAGAATCCACACGAACACTGCATTTTACTCTGTGCTCCTGCCTTACTGGGCACCGGCATCACCGAGTGCGTGGTGGGGGGCTGGACAGGCGCTGGGTGCCGCTGGGTCTGGTGCTGGGGGCCGCAGTGCCGTGCCGGCAGTGAGCCGTCCCCCCCGACCTGCCGCGTCCACCGGCAGGTTCCTGCGGTCGGAGCTCCTGAACTCGCAGTACAGCTCGCTCTACATGCCCAGCACTGGCGCCCTCATGCTCCTCACCGCGCTCCACACCTGCGACCAGGTAAGAGGCCACGGGGCCACCCTCCCCCTGAGCACCGGGGCCCCCCCTTTGGCTGCTGTAAGGCTCGTGGTGGGGACCGGCGTGTCCCGGTGGCTGTTCCTACTTGTGCCCTGTCCCCGGAGGGGTGGTGGTGCATGGATCACCTGAGGCTGAGTCCAAACCCCATCCGTCGTCCATCCATCCCACCTCCCTCCCCACAGGTCAGCGCCTACGGGTTCATCACCTCCAACTACGAGCAATTCTCAGACCACTACTACGAGCTGGAGAAGAAGCCGCTGGTGTTTTATGCCAACCACGACATGAAGCTGGAGGCGATGCTGTGGAGGAGCCTGCACCGAGCAGGGATCATGAGCCTCTACCAGCGGTGAGGCCGGGTGGTGGCCCACGGGGGCAAGGCCAAGGACTCCTGCGGCTCTCCTCCTCTTCCCGAAGGCCACCTTCTCCCTCCCGAGGGCTCTCCCCAGTCAGCCCAGCCCAAGGAGCAGACCCTCCGCACCGCAGCCTGCAGCGGTGGTGGTAAGGGGCAAGCCGAAGCTGGCATAGGGAAATGCTGCATTTCCTTGGGAATCTCTAGCAACTTGTTTCATGGTTCAACATGATTGAATGCAGCCTTTGGGGCACCAAGAAGCACCGCAGCATGTGGCTGTGACCTCCCAGCCCCACAGACATGGCTGGGAAGCACAGGAGGGGCAGGGCGATGCTGGAAGAGGATGCTGGAAATACGTACGTGGGGCAGCCTCTGGCTGGAAGATGCCCTTCACCTTGCCGTTGCACCCCAGCTCAAATGCTTGTCACCGTGGTGGGACCACACAGGCATGATGGATCCTTGGATTGGAGGGACTGGAGACTGGATCATCCAGCTAACAGGAAGGTGGTGTGTTTGGAGAACACCTCCCTCCCGGACTGCAGAAAGCCCGAACTCCAGCCAGTGCTGGGTTGGTGTGTGCCGCTTTCCAGAAGGATCTGTTTGCCTCCACGATCAGCAGGAAAGCCAGCGGCTTGGCTGCCCTCTCCTGTGACAGACGCAGTGCGCACTGTCATTTCCCCTTCTCTAGGTCATGGCGTTTTCAAACAACGAAGGGTCTTAAAAGCCATCAGCTAAGAGTAGGGTTACTGCAGCTCAGCCGGGACATCCAAAACGCAGCTGGCCTTTGAGCATCCTGGAGACGAGCGCTGGCCTACAGCCCACATGCGTGTGGTAGTGGGTTTCTTGGGGTTTGGGTTTTTTCCCCCCTTGCATGGGGACCAGCTGGTGCCTGCTGAGTGCTTTGAGAAGGCAGCCCCACGCCAGCTGGGTTAGGGAACCCGCTAGCTCGTTGGGTGAGGCTAAGTGATTGTCACTCTTGGGTTTTTCCCTCCCCCCCCAAAAAAAACAACCGAGGGAGGTGAAGGTCTTTGTCATGGTTTAGCTCCAGCCAGCAACCAAGCCCCACAGAGCCACTTGCTCACTCCCCCACCGGTGGGATAGGGGGGAGAATCAGAAAAGTGAGGAAACTCATGGGTTGAGACAAAGACAGTTTAACAGGTAAAGCAAAAGCCGCGCACACAAGCAAAGCAAAGCAAAGCAAGGAATTCCTTCACTCCCTCCCACGGGCAGGTGCTCAGCCATCCCCAGGACAGCAGGGCTCCATCACGCCTAACGGTGACTTGGGAAGACAAACGCCACCGCTCCGAATGTCCCCCCCCTTCCTTCTTCTCCCCCAGCTCTATGTGCTGAGCATGACCTCGTATGATATGGAAAATCCCTTTGGCCAGTCTGGATCAGCCGTCCTGGCCGTGTCCCCTCCCTGCTCCTTGTGCCCCCGGCAGAGCACGGGGAGCTGAAAAAGTCCTTGACTAGTGTCAGCACTGCTCAGCAACAACTAAACCATCTCCACATTATCAACGCTGTTTTCAGCACAAATCCAAAACACAGCCCCATACCAGCTACTGTGAAGAAAATTAACTCTACCCCAGCTGACACCAGGACAGTGTTGAACCCTTCAGCCATCCCATGTAAACCAGAGCAGCTAAGGAGGACCTGCTGGGAGGCTGGTGGTGGCCAGAGGGTTGATACGGCACAGCAGTGGGAGCGATGCAAACTCAGACTCTCTCCCACTTTGTGTAATTACATAAATGTTGAATGATTGCTTTCTGTTATGCCTGTTCCTGTTGTTTTGGTGAATGGAGTTGGGGGGACACCCCCTACCTCCTGCAGCAGAAGAGCTGTAGCATGTAGTAGAGTGAGCCTTTGACTGGGTAATGGCCCCAGAGGCAGGGATGAGGATGGGAGTGGGGTTAAACCATGGAGACCTGGGCTGGCAGGTTGGCCTGGTGCCTGGCGCTGTGCCAGATCTCTGGGAGCAGCTCTGAGCACAGCCTTTTTCCACTTGGGATGCTATTTGCTATACGTCAGCTGGGGAGGAACAATTTACTGCAGCGATGGCAAGAGATATCCTGACTGTGAGCCAGGGAACCTGAAAACCCCCTCAAGCTCACAGCAGGCTGCTTCCAGCCAGTTCAAATGAGCGTTACAAAGATTAGTCTATAAGCCTGTCTCAGATGTAATCTCTAGCTTGGAGCCCATCTTGTGTTCCCAGGTCTCAAATTAACCTTTGTTCGCATCAGAGCCACCTTACAATGGTACCAAGGCAGCCTGTTAGGCCTGTTTGGTGTTTTTTGTTTTTTTTTTTATTCACAAGCACTCACCAAAACTTCTTTCATGACAAGAACAAGCCTGATCCTCACATCACTTGACCAAGACAGCACCCAAACCTCGCTCAAACCAGGTCTGGCCCAGCCTCAGCACAGCCCACGCAGGTGACTTTGAACACGGCAAGTGGCAGCACCTTCACGCACAGGGCAAAAAGAACAGGTTTTCAAACCGCGCGCTGTCCCAGTGCAGCATCCTGCCAGGAATCCCGTCCAGCTCACGGGCAGAGCTGTTTGTGCACATCAGAACTATGGCACACCCTCTCCTTCCCCATTTCAAAAAGGCAGGTTTTCTAGCCAAGGGTGTAGCCCAGCCCTGGAGTTAAGCACACTCCATTTTATGGGCTTACCAGACAAGGAACCTGATGGCTGTACTAATGCCTCTCGCTTCTCCCTTACCTTTGATCTTCCAAGCAGACCACAAGAACCAGTTCTGTCACCAGTCCTAGCTTAGCCATAAGTAGTTTTGTCACATGAATTGCTTTTCTTCAACGTTCAGCATCTGCAGGTACTGAAGTCTTCAGGTATCAGGGAGGAGCAGGCTTTGCTAAGAAGCGTAAGCTCACAACTGCTTGAATCTCAGAAAGCATTTTAACCCAAAATCCTTCTTACCCGCTCAAAACCGTTCCTGTTCAAGGAGATAACCTTTACAAAAAAAATCAAAACAAAAAGCAACTCCCAAGATTTTCCGTAAGTTATTTTATTCTGGAACAGAAGAACCACTTCAGAAGAACCCCTGGTGCCACCAGGGAATGACTTTTTCCTCCAGCAGCTGTAGACCAGGTCCTAGTGGAAAAAAGACAGTGTCAGAGCAAAGCAACCGTCAGCTGAAAAGTTCCTGATTTGTACTATTTAATCGAGAGTACAGGTCTCAGGAGACAAAAACTTGCTCCCCCCCAAGCCAACGGCACTAGTACCCCAACTCTCTTGGGCTTTACTGGGAACTTACCCACGATGCGGTTGCAGCAACCACTGAGCAGCGAGGAGGAGCCTGGATATGCGCAGGTGGCCATCTTACACCGTTTCAAATGACGTATCAGTGGCCATTTGCAAGACCCACTTCAGAACAATCTTCCTTCTGTCCCTTCTAGAGTTGGGAGACACCACAAAGCAATGCTGTAACTGCTTTCTAAAAATGTTTTGTTCTGAAACAATTCCGGCCCACCTCTATTCTCAAAGCACTGAGTAGCTTTTGCTTTTCCTGTTTATCACTAGGCTGCCTCTTCACTTTTTCCCCTACTCCTTGAAAGCCGAAAGTCAAAAGCCCCAGGTGCTCTTCCCAGTGACAGGTCTTACTTGGAACACAGCCCTGCTGACAGAGCAACCATTCCAACCGCTGGTTTGTAGCGCCATTCCCTCCCCTTCTGCATATCAACCTTGATTTCTTAAGAAAGTCCACTGTCGACAAGGTGGCTGGTTCAGCCTGTCAGTAAATGTTATTTACCTTCTGCAAACAAATAAAAACTCTGTTAAATAAAGTGTGAAATTATTTAGCACAATGCAGCTGTCAGCTACCTGCAGACAAAGTGCTGTTACAGCGTGTGTATTCAGTGACTGTACACCACATGAGATAGAAATGCATTTCTTATCATCTGCCCTTCAGCCCGCCCTTGTGCCTCACTGGAAAAGCAACTTAAAAGCTCTTCACAGATCTAAACGGTGCTATGACAGCAGCAGCAGGCAGTGCTTATAGTCCCTGTACCAAGCCTTGCCGTATCTGGGCCCCGGAGAGCTGCCTGCTGAACAGCCGGCGCGCACGGGACCGTGCTCGTGCTGCAGTCGCCCATCGCAAGGGCAGGAGGAAAGGGAACAGATGCTGCTTTTGCCTTACTGGTGCCACTCGCGTCATCTGAGCCTTTGCAAGGGGTAGGAGACCCGCTCAGGGGAAATACGTGAGCCTCAGTGGACAGTTGTTTCTCCCTCACAGCTGAGTTGTCAGACAGGGATAACAGCACATCACAGGCTCAGTTTCTCTCCTGCCCTTGGCTATATAAACTCCTCAGGTTCTACAAAATGACATACAGCAACAACACCCAGATGCTGACATGCCGATGACCAGTGTTCTTCCTGATGGCTAGTATTTTTCCTGGTAAGCGTTCAAAGACTAAGTATTCTGCTCAGCAGATGACTCATGCTGCCTACAGATCTGACATATAATTAATAAGTTGAAAACGAGCAGCGTGCAATACTGAAGCATTCTCTTCCAGCCTGAAGCCCAACTTAGCAGCTACCCTCCTGGCAAAGCTGTCTTTGGGAGATGGTACAACCCCAGGATTCTGCAGGATGACTTCCTCCTAAATACAAGTTGCACTGAACACCGTTAGCAACCATACTTCAAATAGCCTGTCTGCTCATTTCTTCTTCACCCCTTCTGACAAAAAGCAGCACTGGGTCACAGAGCAAGAGTTAGAAGAAGTTCTCCATTCAGAGGAAAGCACTGTTTGTCTCACAAACTTAGCACAGAAGAAAGAGACAAAGGACCGTGTTTGCCAGTCAGTCGTCTCACTCAGAAACAAGAAACTCTGGGAGGTGGATGCTATTTAAATCCTTCCTTAGAAAAAAACCCCACCAGCTCTGAGAATTCCGTGGTTTAGACCCTTTGTAGCTGTTTCAAGCAGACATCCTCCTCTCCATCATACAGAAACATCTTAATGCAACTCCCTCCTTCCACACAAGAATAATCCACTCATCTGGGATGTAAATTGTCTACAGATTTATCTTGAGAAATGCATTCAAGCAGATGTAAGACAGACACGTCCCTTCCACAGAAGGATTCTTCAGGGCACGTCCTTCTAGGACGAGCCTTTGGTGTGCGGCTACTGCACCTCCCCACCCCCAGCAACCTGATCCAAGTTTGAAACTGTCCCAGTGCGCCTCCAGGTAGGCACACAGACCAATTATTCTTTCACTAGGTCTATTTCTGTGACAAATACAGTTATGAGATGAGCTGTGTCAAGTGTCTCCGTAATGGGCTGTCATCCAATCCCTCCTACTTCTCATCCCTTCTACTCTTGCTCATCTTTGACCACGCTGACAAGCAGCTGCTCTACTGAGCACCAACAACAGTAAAATTCCCATTCATTCTGCGCTGCCTTTCAGCTTGTGCTCCATGGCAGCAAAGGGCTGGGCACTCGGGTGGCAGCTGCAACAAAGCTACAGCCTTGATTGGCTTAATTATATTAATCAAGCCAGGGGGCTTTTCTATCTCCCCTCAGTAGCCCCAGGAACAGAGAAGGATATCGTCTGACACAGCAGAATGAATCTTACTTCCATAGCCCGGCAACAGGAGACAACCAGACTATGACAAGACAGATGCTGATGTTTCTCGCCATCGTGCAGCTGGTGCGGGTTTACCGGCACGCCAGTGAAGGAATCGGCTTCCCAGGCAGGTGAGTGCTTTTACCCTCGCTCCATGCCACGCCGCGGTCTGAAACAGAGGAAGGGGACAGAGAGTTAGCTCGTGTAACAGGCCATTCTTTTACCTTCGCGCCTTTATCGCTGAGCCTCAGAGTCACGCTTCCACAGAGGAAAGGTTAGTTTCGGACAGGGATAACTTTATCATCACTAGCTCAGCCTCCAGCGGCGGGGCCCTCCCGAAAGCTCAAGCCTGTTCTTGCCTCAGCGGCTCCTCGGCCGGGCAGCGGCGGCGGCCGGTGGGCTCGGCTCGCCCCGCTGGCCTCCTCCTGCGCGGCCCCGGAGCCT
>WEKW01016893.1:166920-226991 GCA_013389905.1 Sula dactylatra | reverse complement strand
CCCGGGCCCTACGGGCGCCCCAGCCCAGCGCCGGGCCCGGGCTGCGCACGGGGAGCTTCGCGCCCGTCGTGCCGCTCGTTCCTCGCGTTTAGTCCTTCTTCGGTGCCCTGTTTGGGGGGACGCGCGTGGTCCCAGGTGCTTCGAAAGGCTGAGCGAGCGCTGGCTCGTGTAGGAAGGGCCACGCTTCAAACGGACTAATTAGCTGGAGATTGGGGCTTAGTGAGAGATTTTTTACTAAATGTATGGGCCACGCTTTGAATACGTGACGCTTCCAGCACGTACGATGCTTGTCCTGCGCCGTTAAAAACTGCCGTGAAATCTATAGGGTCCTGTTTAGCTTTTGGACAATAACAAAGTGTAAACAGAACCGGGGGGAGGAAAAATAAGACCAGCTAATACCCACTTTCTTGCCCCAAAGCCTTATCCACCCTTGTGGTGAAAAGCTCCGGTGACTGGAAATGGAAAGCGGGCAAACATGAGTCTGAAAGCGGAGAAGCCTGACTACAGACGAAAGCCCTGTATTTAGCCAGGGTCACCCCAAAATGTCTGAGAAGTGGGGGATTCACAGTCCCTTGGGGCCTTTGAATTGAAGATGTGCCCGTGGGAAGCTGCCCGGTTCCATACAGCGACGGCAAGAGTTGGTGTCCTACGTCGGCGTCGTACGGCATGGCCGACTCGTCCGACCTGGCCGCCTGGGCTGCCGAGTCTGTGAAAACAGCACCTTGTGCTCTAGAGAGCGGAATCCCGTGAGCTGGAGGGAAGCGCTGCCAAGGAGCTCCTTGTCTCTCTGCTCCTGGATTCCTTCGACGGCAGGGAGATGGCTCCGTGCTGCTGCCAGCACTGGCCGGCCCTGTGCTCCAGGAGGCCCCTCTCCGGGCAAGGCAGTCAAGTTCCCAGGGAAAGGCAGCATGACTTCATGTTTATTTTTAGTTCCTGGATCCTCCTGGCCTTGTTCCTATTTTAGAACCTGATAGTTTGGGTTTTTTTTTCCAAAGCATAGATTTAACCCAACTCATGAGTCCTTTGCTCTCCAGAATGGCCCATGTTGTTTCTTAAAAGTCTCTCTTAAAAAGTCAACAGACTGCAAGAGGCACTTCTTTTTTTACAGTGGTGCAAGAAGGCTGTAAAGAGATGACAATGTGCTGATAAAAATAAGCCACTTCCAACATAAGTGGCTGACTATAAGGTCTTCCCCAGCCCTCTGTGCCCTGCGCTAGCTGCAGGCTGCCCTGGCAGGTTGGGCAGGAGCCTGGGTGAAGCAGCCTGCAGCAAGTCCCGTGCTCTGGCATGAGGACACGAGAGAGCTTCAGCGCCTTCTTGCCCCGCAGGAGCCTGCGGCGCGGGTGTTTGGTCTGGTGGGAAGGCGGCCGATCATACAGAAGGGCAGTAATTAGCACAGGCTTTAGTGCAGCGGCCTTTGCTCTGTGAAGATGTGGCTGGCAATCTGCCTGACTAATTTTAGCTTTCCAAATAAGCAAATACATAAACCCCTGCAACTAAATTAGCCCTTTAAGCCCTCAAGGGACATAAGGTTTTTAAAATAAAACAACCAAAATCCCCCCCCTTGTGCAGAGTTCAGACCCTGGAAAGAGAGAAGATGCAGACTCAGATGTGCCAAGGGCTTTGCCACCATCTTGATTTTTGGGTGGAAGCTGCTCAGACCGTAGAGTGTCTACTTGTGTCTATGAACGGATGAGCTCTGCAAGGTACCAAGTAATGAACTGACTCAACAATTAAAAGCTCAGGAGAATAGCATGAGCTGAGTGCGCAGTAGATTGGCTGTAATTGTTCATGGTTGTAGTGCATAGATAATGTTTCCAAGCATATTTTAGAGCCAGAACAAAGACTCTGGATGAAGGGAGATGGTCGTTGCCTCACATATGCCCATATGCTCCTAAATCTCTGCAACTTCGAATCGAGTGTTCTCAGCTCTTCCCTTTAGAGGGCGTCCATGTCACACACATCTTCGACGTGCAAACTTCACCCGGGAGCTGCAGTACAAGGCAAAGCCTCCCAGAGGTCAGCAGAACATGGTGGCTCTTCCGAAGACTCTGCGAACCTTCCTAGGGATGCACAGGGAGTTACAGTCTGGTTTGAACGGTTCTGCTTGAACGTATTCTCTTTCCTCAGGCAGTTGCAATGCTGCTCCCAAAGGCAATTTGGACATAATTTTGATAGATC
This sequence comes from Sula dactylatra, assembly GCA_013389905.1. Lineage (NCBI taxonomy): Eukaryota > Metazoa > Chordata > Aves > Suliformes > Sulidae > Sula > Sula dactylatra. The sequence continues at coordinate 224,810 of WEKW01016893.1, read as the reverse complement.
TCCTGTGGCCAATCTCTATCATTACAGTATTTTCTTGCTCCAGTCTTTGAAAGGACTTCTGTTTCTGTTGAGCAAGTAAGGAAAGCTATCAAAAGGGCAATGGAGGTCTACGTGTGAACATTTTGGGGCTGCTCTCAACTTCCCGACAGAGGATCTGGAGGGAATTACTTCAACCAGCAAATCATAGGCTACATTAAGCCCCTATCTTTCTGCTTTCTCGAGGCACTTCAGTATGTGTCCTGCTAAGCCACAGCATTACTCTCTACAAAGAAGTCTGAGCTCTGCTGTAGGGTATTTGGTTATCCCTAGAGCAGGTAACAGGAGAATGGGCAGAATATGTGACAGAGAAGGGAAAGGTGGAAAGGCAAACAGAAATCGGCGACAGAACATCTCTAACTTCAGCTGGGCTTTGATCCCATGCTTGAATTGAATGACAAGGTCTCCTCCCGTTTCCCCTCTTGGCTGCCTGTAAGTCCCTCCAGGGAGAAACTCTCCATGCTTGCTGATAGGAATTTGGTTTCCTCTTGATCTTTCCCTCTCTGCCTGTCCTGGTCCCAGCCTGCAGACAGGGTTCCACAAAGCCTGGAGACAAAAAGCATCTGGTCGTTCAGAGACGCCCCGCTGTGGTTATCGTCTTCAACATATGGCTGGGGGAAGCAACCAGGGTGTCCGAACACATTAAAAAGCGAGTCCCCCATTGCTCACTGTGTCTGGCAGCCGCCAGCCCCCTGCGTGGCTTGAGCGTATGAAGCACGAGGAGATGCCGAGGTGCAGGGGGTAGCTGGATTGATGCTCATCTCTGATACATATGCTGTGTGAACAGCAGTGCACAAAGAACGGTCCCCTGGGGTATGGCTGGAGATTGCTTGCTGATATTTCAGGTGCCAGACTTCTGAGAGAAAAGATCTGTAGTGTTAAAAAAATCTCCCATGAGGTCCCAAATCCTGCTGTCTGCTGCTTCAAACCAGTCCCAAGAAATACCAGAAAGGCTCTTTGGAGCTCAGCAGCAGAGAAGCAACATCTTCCTACACAGGACAAGGCACACAGCAAACAAAACGTCCTTCCCTTCTCCCAGCAGCAAAGCTCTTAAGCCTCCATTTAATGTTAAATACATGCTTAAACCCATTCCTCCTCAGCATGTCCTGTGTGCTTACGTAGAATTTTAGCAGGCTCAGAAATGCTCTGCTGTAACTGGGGCCTGTCTAAAGGCCGAACTTTGTACACTGAATTACAAGGCCTTTATCTTTACAGAATATCTGTGCAACGAAGGGATGGCTTTTCTGGGAGTGTGGTGGTATCTGCAGGTGGGGCTAGGGTAGGGGTTCCTGCAGGTGGAGAGCAGAAAAGGTCCCCTTTTCTCCTCCTGATGGTGCTGAACAGCAGAAGAAACGGCAACACCAGCCATTGACTTGATCGATTCAGGTCTGATGTCCCAGCTAGGCAAAGTGACCATCTTGTCAAAGCTGGCCAGATTGCATTCACAGCTTCGTTCCTTGGAGGAGCTGATCAGAACAGAGAGCACACAACAAATTGTTCCGACTGCAGCGCATGCATGGATGAATCCTGAGGCCAGACATATGCACTTGTTGAACAATAGCAGTAGGAATCCAGCTTCTTCATGGATGAATATGTTTAATTAAAATATATCTCCTCAGAGCACACCCAGAGATGGAAGATGTGTACGGCTACACAAATGCGCGCAGAGATGGTAGGAGGAACTTAGCGCTGTAAGGCTAGTGAAACCAGGAGGAAGATTTCCATCACAGAAAGTCTTGGAAGCCATGCTATGTAAAAAAATTACTGGAAACTGAGAGTTGACCTTGCTTTGGGCAAAGAGATAGATCCTCTCTGCTTTCTGTGTCAGCCTGAGAGATGAGAAGCATGGTAAGCAGAAAGGGAGTGAGCTGGTATAAAAATAGCTAGGCAATATTAATGAGGAACTTCTCAGGTCCTCTTTTATCACAAACAGTATTTATGTTTGCCTGGATTAGTTGGCCAACCGGCCGTTGATTCAGTCAACCCAATCTGCACTGTCATATAAGCAACATTTCATCTATCTAGATACAAAAAACATCCTAGGCACACACGGAGCAAACAAGCATATTCTTGCAATTAATTAGCATAAGCTGCACTGAGGTCAAGTGGTTGTGTCAGAGTTGTGTTCATTTCTTCCTGCTGAAGACTGAAAATGGAGAATTGCATATGCCATGTCTCTGGCTCACCTCTAGCTTCCCATTGTTTATACCAGAGGAAGGAGATAATTGTTTTGAGGTACTTTTAAGAATAGCATCTCTGCTACTTTCACTGCTTAGTGGGAAGGAACATGTTTAAATGGTGAAAGGTCACATTATTTCAGGTCCTGTTAGGTCGTTTTTCTTGCCCTTATGCAGGGGAAGCAGGCCTAATGCCTAATTTGACCAAGTTCAAAGTGGTAAACTGAGGTCTCACTAGATTACAGAGGGCAGTCGGTTAAAGCCTGCAGTGGTAAGATGTATTGAGGGCAGCCTCCTGGCCACATCTCCTTGAGGGAGCCCTGCTGCAGGGCGTCAGACCAAGGGCCGTCCAGACTCATGTTTTTCCAAGAGCTGTCCAAAATGCTTAGGAAAGTACAAGAGCGGGGTGATTCCGTACGGTACATCTCCTAGGACCCTACCAGCCATTTGAGGGGTGTGAACTTTGAGAGCCAGGTGTCAGTTCAGTGCCTCCACTAACGGGTTTTCTCTGGAACAGTGATTTCGGTAACTTTCTTTTCCATGAACTTGCCTGGTTCCCCCCTGTGAACCCGTAACAGCCGCTCCCTCCAGTGGGGAGGACTTGCCCAGGTCAGCCTTCCTTTCGTTTGTTCTGTGTCTGGTTCCTGTTAATTTTGTTTGATGGCCCCACGTTCTTGTACAGGAAGAAACCATGAATGGTCCTTCCTACCCAGCCTGCCTGTGTGGGCAGAACTTATGGATCTACTTATCCTTCCCTTCTCTTCAGGCTCCCAAGTCTGATCTCTTCAGCATAGATCAAAGAGTGAGGGTAGCATTGTTTTAAACCACTAGTTTCCTACAGAATGCGATCTATCCACTTGCAGATGGCCTTTATGGTGTCTAAAGCCTCCCATGGATCAGCCCACGGTTGACTGTATAAACATTTTCTCTATCCCACATCCTGCTTCCACAGCATGTCTCGTACTCACTTCTCTGTCCTTTCACTCAGTCCAAACATCCTGCAAAATAACTCCAGCTCTCCTTGAAAGCCTTCCTCACTCTTTCCCCCCACAACCTCCCTACCCTCTGCCAGGTTGTAAATAAAACTCAGCCTGATGCAACCCCCGAATTCTTGCAGCCCTGCTCACAAGGGAGAGACACATGTGCCTTTCTGATTTGACTACCAACACATGTTGACCTAATGCTTCTGCAGTTGCATAAAGGTCGGTCTGTCTTCAGCCATCTCTCGCCCTGCACATTTCAAGCGCTCTCCTTTCTCCTTTCAGCTGTCATCTCGAGCAGCCTTGCTGCTGAAGGAGGTGGGCGGGAGAACACGCACCACGGGAGATGGCTGATCTTCCATAGCACTTGTGCTCGGGGATGGGAGAACTCAGCCGCGGCAGCATCCTCCTCCACCTCTCCTCGCCACGTCAGGGGGAGAAAAGCCCCACCACGGCTGCCCGGCACATACGTGTGCACCAGCGCCGGCGTGTGAGCTCTGCGGCTTGGAGAGTGCTGCTGGGGGCTGGAGGGGGGGCTGTGTGGTGGGAGCTGGACGTACACCCCTTTATCTAGCAAACCAGGGGCTGCGCTTGCCGGCACTGCTCCCACACAGCCGTGCAGCGGAGCCTGCGGAGAGGGAGCTGCTGCAGCTCGCTGGTCTCTGGGTAACCCCCTTCCCTGGCAGCTGGTGGGGGCATGGCTGAGGCTTAGGGGCGTTGTGGGGGTTCCTTCTGCCAGACCAGCTGGGGGGGGCAGGCAAACTGAGGCAGGGGTAACCAGGACAGCGTGGGTGGTAATGTCTCAAACCACAGCACCTGATTTAGCAGAAGTTGTGTGCGAAGTGCTGCTGACTTGGAGCAGCTGGCAAAAAAGTAAAAACAACACCACCACCCCCCCCCAATAATTATTTAAACAGTGTACAGCTTTCTGTAAATGTTTAAAACAACAACATAGTTGGGAGGGGAAGGAGGAAAGACAAACAAGTTTGCTGTTTCAGCTCTGCAGAAACAGATCTTAATTTTTGGCAGGGTTTTATTCATCCAGAGGATCCAGCTGCCAACGTGCTTTGGGAGGCTCCAAATTCATAATTGCTTCCCTAACATCTTCCTCCAAGAGGCTGCAGCTTGGCACAGGCACCACCTTTGATGTCTGCATTTGGCCAGCACCTCATGCCATAGGATCCCAGTTCACGGCCAGGGCATCGATGCTGGGAGTCAGTGGCTGTGTGTGCTCCTGATGTTTTTCTTTCCCAGACCTAAGGTTCATGGTGGTCAAAGCTCAGCAGGAGCCAGGGAGCTCAAAGGAGCAGGGTGCTGTGGGCTGGCTGGCTGCTGGGGTACCCCGCCTGCATGTGAGCAGGGCAGGAATCGGGAGCCTCTCTTTCCTCTGAGCACCTCTCGCAGGAGATGGGGGCTCCCAGTTCCCGGCCCCCTGCCCCTCCTTTCTCATCTGCACCTGGTGCACTACTGCAGCAGAAACCCTATGTAATCCCTGTTTAAATACACAGCCAGCAACATGACTTTTACTAATTCAGCTTTTTACTGTTGAAGAGCTGGAGCTGTATCCTGGTTTGGCTCCAGGCTGAGAGGGACTCGATCCGAATCCCTGGGTATCACAGGCTACTGGAGATCAGTGGCTGCTCTCCAGCCTTTCTGCAGATCTGACACTGTGTCTCAGATCCTGAGCCCTGGAGCATCTGCCCTGGAGCGGGACCATCATCTGTGTGGGTTCTCAGGGGAAGGGGGGCACCCTTCCAGCATGGGGGAAACTTTGGGCTGGGAAAATGAGAGTGCATCCGTGAGGAGGATATACGAGAGCAAGGTCTCTGGGGAGCAGAGGAGGACTCTACTCCCCACCAACCTGCCTGAGGTCTCAGCTGGTTGCCAGCCTCCAGACAGGGCTTGTTTCTGCCCAGTCCCACCTGCTCTGCTCCTGCCCAGTCTTGTGTTTGCCCCGGTCTCCCTCTGGCCCAATCCTGCTCAGCCCCATGCCAAGCTGTGGCACCCACTTCACTTCAGCACCCATAGCTGGGTAGCTGCTCTCTGCTGCGAGATGGCTCTGCTGTTGCTCTGGCTGGTGTGTGCAACCGGTATTGTTGTCGAAACGTGCCCTGATCTGCTGTATTTGCTCTACAGTCTCTAGAATTATGTTCCTGCTTCAGCTGCTTGGTGTGACAGTAGTGCTGAGCTGTCTCCTGAAGATGCTGTTTCCAGAGGAGCCTGAGTACCTGTTGGGTGGTTTAAGAAGCTGACCTTGCTGCTGCTGACTTCTGTGTGGCCGTACCTCCGTGCAGATGCAGGAGGGAAGATGTGTGCAGTGGTTCCTCATACAGCCAGCCCCAGCCCGGCTGTTGCTGCTTCTGTTGCTGGAGTGACCTGATCCAAAGCAGAGAGGCTGAGCTCGGCTGGGCTGGCTTAGCTCTTGAGCAGGGCTGCTTCTGTTGCCTGGGGCTTTGTGCAGTTCAGTGGGAGAAGACCCTGGTACTACTTTAAACCAAAGCCTGAGGAGTGATGTGAGGGACGGGCCTGCTTACCTGCTGTCCTGCCTCCCCAAAGTCCTATTCTAGTTAATCCATAACTGCCCACAGACAGCACCTGGGAAGGCTGTTGCTGGGGTCTCCTTTGCTTTTCCAGCTTCAGCCAGCTCCTGTGCAGAACCTACACTGAGATAAAAGAGACTGACACAGTGTGAAACCTTCCTCCGCTTCAGCAGATGGTGTTTGCGACAGTGGACTTTGCTTGTGTTGTTATAACAGAAAGGCCTGGTCTAGCCAAGAAACGGAAGGAGAAGTTGCAGTCTAGTCTTGCTGAGACTGGCTTGCTATGTAAACCTGGCCTGAAAGCCTGGGTAACATATGAACTCTTGCTTTTTCAAGGATCAGACTTTTCTGCCAGCTTCAACTTACAAGCTGAAGTGCTGTCATGACTTGCCTGCAGTCAGTAGCTCTAGTCGCTCTGCAGCATTCACGGCAATCTCCTGGGACTCTCAGTGACTGAGGATGTGATATGTGTTGCAATGCGACCTTCGTGTTACCTTCGCATAAAACCTAAATGCATCTTAACTGGGGTTAACCTGGTGTCGCTGCCTTAGGCTTTAGCAGATCAGTGCTACATCTGTCCTAGCTGTGAACTCTACATGCTTCATGCCCAAACATCTTCACGGTTACAAGAACAGTGCCCCTGCTTGAGTGAACCACTGAGATGGTGGTGAGTTATTGGCTGGTACTGTTACTGACTGAGCCTGTTCCAGCGTGTCCTGCTAAAGTCGTGCACTGAGAAGGTGTAGCTGAACCTCCATCAGGCCCATTGCTGTCAGACTGAGACTGCTGAGCACTAACTGCAATGGGTACTTTTAAGATGAACTTCAGAATCAACCAGGGTGAACAAGAAAAAGCATATTGCCTTGATATTGTCCAAAGGCTGCCTTCTGCATCCTGACTGAGGGTGCAGTCTGGCTACCAGCAAAAACCACGTGTCAGCTGGTATAAGCCCTCCAAAAAACTGAGTTACCGGTATTCCCAACCTTATTTTATTGCATTCAAGATGTGAGCAAACACACAGCAAGTGTTGTTCCTTCAGCTGGAAGGGCCAAGAAAGCATGTGCTCTGAGGCTGCTCGTGTGTCTCAGCTGGTCCCAGGCCTCCAGAAAGTCTGTCCTCGTTCCCTTCTGGCTGTCTCTGACCACCTCCCTGTTCCCGAGTAATGCTGCTGCTCCCGAAGCATTGCTGGAGCTCTGCCTGACTGCATCAGCTACCTGAGCTGCTCTGCTTACTCCTCCCAATAACCAGAGGCTCTGTACATCAGTCTTTAGCCTCCATTGAAAAACCTGCTGAGCCACAGCAATCCGAGAAGAAACCTATGGGCATGACAGAGAGACTGTTGCAGGCTTTGTCCAGCATTTGGTTAATACTTGGGAGAGATACTAACCTTCATGGGGAAAGGGGTTATGTACATCTGTCAGCTCTGCTATTCAAGCATGCAGTGGTCCTGTGAACGTAGGCACCTCTGCCTGCAGTCTGAGAAACAGCTCAGCTCGTGCAGCCCCTGTGTGCATCGCCCCTCGCTAGTCTTACTCTGCTAGCACCAGGCTTTCTCACCGCTCTTGGGGACAAACCTCACTTAGCCCTGACAAGCCTCAAAAGCTCTTTTGCAGCAAGCCACGTGTGAACTCAGCGTGTCCCATATTGGCACCAGCTACCTGCCTCTGCCCTGCCTGGTCACAATAGGCACCACAGGCCCGGACGAGTAGGAGGACGCTGGGCATGGTTGGACTTGGGTGCTGGGGCTGGGGGGGTTCAGCCAGAGTGCACTCTTTCCCACAGCACTCTACCTTCAGCTAAAGAGATCTCTCTTTAGCTCCTCTTCAACTTAAAGCTTTCAAAGTGGTACCGTATGGATGCTATCATGATGTTCATTAGTCTCTGTCTGAGCCCCCTCCCACTGCAGAAATCCCTGGAGGGGACGGGCTGGAGTGGGATGGGTTTTGCTGCAGCTGAGCTCTGGTAGTTTTTCCCCTGGGGTTTCAAGAAGTTTCATTCCACCCATGAGAAGTGCCAGGCATCAGGGGAAGATTTGTTTCTTGGCAGCTGTTCCCGTTTTGCTCTAGAAAACAGATGCTGTGCTAGGAATGCACCGTGACTGAAATTCCTCTGGGCTGCTCAGGTCAAATAGCAAATAGCAGCAACAGGGGAAACGGAGCGGAGGGGGGGGAGCAGGAGAGCAGCGCTGCTCAGCAGAGGGCAAACAGGAGGGCAGAGCCCTCTCCTTTCATCCTCCCCTGAGGCCAAAAAGCAGGAGCTGAGCAGCTTGAGGGAGAGGAGGAAGCTGGGGGTTAGCAGGCTGCCTGCCTCCCACCTCTGGCAGCCACACAGCACAGGCACCACGCTTGGCTCTGCCAGTACCTGCTCTGAGGAGCTCTGGCATTGTCAGCCTCGTTGCTTTGGCGGTGGTGTCCAGTCTCCTTGGAGAACAGACCACGCTCTCCCCGTTTGTTTTGCAGAGGGCTCAGGGAAGCTTGCAGGATCAGAGGCTTAAAGAAAGGGGTGTGATGAGCGGTGACAGTTTGGGAAAAACACAAGCAGCAAAAGGTTTTGATACTGTCAGAGAACATGACAGGCAAGTTCACAGCCCCTGCAGGCCTTTGGCTTCTTGTTTTCTTTTGCCAAACAGGGAAAGCAATCCTGTGTGGTGACAGAGGTGCAGGCGGTGACCCTGTGGCAGGGGGGGCAGTGCTAGAGATGCTGAGAGCAAAGCAGAAAGCCTAGGCACGGGCTGGGGGGCGAATGGCCTGCAGGGGCTAGGGGAGCTGGGCACCTTTGTTTTGGGAGGATGCTGTGAGGCATCTGGAAACTCAACTTCTCCAATGTGCTCAGCTCTGTCCTTTGCACCCTGGATGCTGAAGTTGCTCTCAAGGCATCTGTTCCTGCTGCTCCGGGGCTGCCAGGGCTGCCAGGACCTCTGGGGCTGGAGAGTGGAGGGAGAGAGGTGCAGGCAGCCCAAAGTCTGCTTCCCTGCCCTTCACGGCTGAAGGTGCTGGCACTGAGGATGGGGCCGTGCCTGCCCAGCGAGCCCTGGGTGGGTGGCGAGTGCAGCCTGGACACAGCCCTAATGCTCCAGCCCCTCGACGCCACTACAAAATGGGTCGCCCCAGCAAAACAGACCTTGCATTGTTCCCAGACTAAAAGAAGGGGTTGTGTGATAAAAAACTGCAGCTGGTCTCTCTAATCTCCCACCAGTGTCTGCATTAACTGTCAAGACAGTGACTTCCTTGATGCTGGGCAATTTTTTTCTGTGCACGCAGTCAGCTAATCAATTAAGTTTCTCAGCAGCTTCCTCCAGCATTCAAGCGTGGAGGGTGGAAGGAATTTGTTATTCTAGGCACTGTTGGAAAGGCATGAACTGTACTAAAAGCAAATTGGTTGCGCTTTCCAAGCGCTGACACTGTTCACTCTCAGCTTGGCTTTCTGGTCCCCCTGCCTCGACCTCCTCCCTGCTCTCCTGAGCACCTCTGGGTGCAGCCCTGGTCCAACCAGCCGAGGCAGAGCTGGCCTGAGGCACACCTGCTCAGCACCACGCTGCACCCTGCTGTGGTGGGGCTGGGTGGTGGGGCTGGGTGCTGGGGATGCTCCGTGTCCCAGGCAGAGGCCTGGATGTTTGCCTTGGGGTAGAGCCTTTGCACAGCAGCTCAGTTTGACTGTACAAGGGATTAACGCGGCTGGGCTGCCTCTCACCTGCTTTCCCAGCTGTAGCTGGTACAAGCTGGCAAGGCTGTGTACCGTGCTGCAGTCATGTGGACGTGCCGGGGCAGGTTGGTTTTCCCTTAGCTTAGCCCTCTGCTAAATAAATAGTCTCTCTTGATGCATTTTCCCAGGCACTTGCTTTTTTTTCCTTTTCCCATCTTGTTTTCCTCCTCCTTTGCTGTTGTTCCTTGCCCTGCCCAGCCGTGGTCCTCTGCATCTGGGAGGGAGACGCTATGTGATGTATTCGCATCCGTCCCAGTAACCTTGGGCTTTGCAGAGCTGAGCACTGGGCTGAGAAACAGAAGTGGAAGGATCTGGCAGGGTGGGTGGAGGCACCAAGAAATGTGGGGTATTTGGGGTGATCTTGGGAAGATTTATGGATGATTGAGTGGAACTGCATCTCCTGCCAGTTCAGCTACACCCTGGCTCTCTGCTAGTGGGAATGGGGATAGTTTCTATGTGTGTTTAGCAATGAGAGCATTTAAGCATGAGAGCAGCGGGATTGCCGGAGTCAAGAGGGCCGCAGAGGTTTGCTAGGAGCTCAGCCAGTTGTATAAAACTCTTTACTCCCTGCACTTCGGCCTGTCAGGATACACACACGCATCCTCCCAGGCCAAGGAAAACTTGGCCCAAGCAGAGCTGCTCTTGTGCTGTTGGCCGGGCGGGTGGGGATGGCCACAGCTTGAATCCAGCCTGGCCTGGAAGTGAACAAGGTCTTTTCCATTAGGTGCTGCCTGGCAGCCTGGGTGATGCCTGCTTAAAGGCTTCCCTGCGGGCTTGTCGCCCCAACGTGTCATCCTGCTTAGAAATCTCAGCCGGGAGGATAAGGAGGAACTGGGTGGAGAAAATGGCCCATGCTTTCAGAGGGTTATCTTTACCAGCAAGAGGATTTCAGCCACCTCTAGTCCTGTTCTCGATAACCTGGTGGTAATGGCATTGCTTCTGTAGGATAAATCCCGTAGTAGTTCTGCTCAGGAAGTAATTTGGTGAACCAGGAAAGAGAACCCAGGACGCCTGCTACCAGTCTTCTTTCCAAGCCGTTACACAATACTACTCTGGGGTTAACAAACTAAAAACATCTGGGAATAATCAAAGCTATTTATGCTCTGGGAAAGCATGGCTGGAGAGAGTTTGAAGGAAGCAACTTGAAAGCTCAGCATTGTTAAAAACAGTCTGGAAGCCCTGGAAATTAAAACTAGGGTAAGATCTACAAAGAGTGAGGAAGTATCAAGAGAAGGATCTAATGTCCTCTGAGGAACAGAGAGGAGCCAGAATGAATTGGAATGCTCGAGCCTCCACTAAGCTACAGGGCATTAAAAATTGCTTTGGAACAAACGGACCTGCCTTTCCTGTGGTTTCCACTGGCAGGGGAGCAGAGGGAAAGAGCAGGGGTCTGTTTTGAAAACAGCCTAGGGAGTGGAAGTACGATTTGATGACAGGTAATCGCAATCCTCCAAAAGCCCGGTCGCGCCGAGACGCAGAGCCAGCAGTGAGCGGTGCCTGCCAGGGCTGGCTCCAGGAGGATGTGGGGCACACAGCGGAGGTTCGGGGCCAAACTGGAGCCCTGGCAGGGTGCCACCAGCCAGGGCGCAGCTGTGGCAGGGAGGAACGTAGCCTGCAGGCTTTGCTTTCCAAGTGGCAGGATGCATGCTTGGGCTGGCCGATGGCATCCGGAAGGGGAACGGGGTGGATCGTGGTTCCCGAGACGCGTTCCCGTTCCCGACGGAGGGTGACAGCACCTCGTTGCCTCCCGCCACGGGGACCGTGCTCAGGCCGCCTCTTCGATGGCAGCTCAAATGACCGTGGGACCATCCTCTGAGCCTGGTGGATAATCCAGGGCCGGCAGCTGGAAACACTGTCCGTGGGGGTGTCCAGCTGGCAGCAGGGACCGTGGTGCTCCGCGTGCTTGCTGCGCTGCCTGCAGCACTGGCCCCGCTCCTTTTGCAGGAGCCTGGGGGCTGCTTCCCCACAGTGACTCAGGGAAAAGCCACAGAACCAGCTCTCGTCAATGGAAATCCCCTCTTTTAGCATCACTGGGGGGGCAAGTCTGTTGCTGCGAAATCTCCCTTCTGCTGATTTATAGATGCTTTAATCCTGAAGGGCCTCCCTCAGTGCTTTCCATTCCCTCTTCTACCGCTTTACATCTCCTCCTACTTCTGCCCGTGGCTGGGGCTGTGGTGCAAGCCCCCAGCATCTCCAAGAGATGGAAAAGCAGCCTGGGAACGAGGAGGGTGGGCACACTGGAGGAAGGACAACGGGAAAACCAGCCACCACAGGAGCCGTGGAAATGGTTAAAGGTTTGGGGAGTCCAGATCTGCCGCATCTTCTGTGACAATCTGGCCTCCCCAGCATCCTCGTAAATGAGAAACTGCCTAAGCCTCGCACTCTATTATTGCTACGGAGCATTAGAGTCTCTCATTTAGGATAAACATTCTCATCTCCAGCAGAGCATGAATAACATTAAATGAGATAGTTAAAATGTTTCAGGCCAATTATAGCCCTGGTGTAACTTCGGCAGAGTTACACCAGGGATTAATTTGATCCGGAGAGTTCTGCCTCCTGTTCTGAACCGGGATTCCAGCATGGGTCATTACATCCTGCCTCTCTGCACTTCCTCTGGAGTTTTAATTGGGTTGAATGGACCAAATCCGCAGCAAGTGTAAATCAATGTAATTGAGCTCTCTCTGGAGAGGAATCCTGCTGATTTACACCCTCAAATCTGGGCCAGCCTCCTCCCTTTCCTCTCTCTGCCTGGCTCCAGCTGCCTGGGGGCTGGAGGCTGCCCAGCAAAGGGCAGCATGGGCTGAGGTTCGGGCAAGGAAACTGCCCCGACCCAGCACCAGCCGCCCTGCAAAGGACTCCACTTCTGCTCTTTTCTTCAGAAAGTCACCAAATTTCCAAACCAAGGGCCGAGAAAGCTCTGCCCGGCCTCTCCGCTGCATTAGTGCAGGCCAGGTCCGCGCCGGGGTGCAGGCAGCCCAGCGTGGGGGCGCAGCAGCCTGCACCCTGCCGTACCTTCTGCTGGGAAACCCGCCACCCGATCGCGTGCCGGGGGGACCGGCCCTCACCTCCCAGCCGGGATCCCAGACCAGGCTCCTTGTGCACGGGGACAGGCAGCTGGCCTGTCTCCCTCTTCCACTTCCCAGCCCTCTCAGTAAATCAGCGTTAATGAGGGACATTTGACCTTCTCTTTCCCTGAACAGCCTTAAGAGGCATTTTTGTTCCATGAGATAGTAAAGCAACTTGAAGCAATTTCCTCTCCCTGCTTCTACTGTAGTTTTTTGGTGGATTTTTTTTTTTTTTTTTTGAGAAAAGGCAAAGTTATAGGGCACAAGCAGGTTTTAGGACGTCTCAGAAGCAGGAGCAGAGGAGAGACAGCAGCGTCTGATATGGAGGGGATGGAACAGACAGGCCAGTCGAGATGGGGTGACCCCAGCCCTGGTCCACTTGGTCCATCAGAGCAACCATGTGTGCAACCGAGACGGGAGCGTCAGAGCTGGGAAAGTACACTCGCTGGCTGTAATTAGGAATTTAATGTGAGGTGTTATCTCGCCAAGCTGGAGCCTATGCAGAGCCATACGTCCTCCATAGCCAACTGTATACAGGGGCGACAGCAGAGGGAAGAGTGCTGGGAATGGCCTCCCTCACAGATTTCCAGGACTTTCTGCTGGTGTGTGGTCCCTTTCCCTTCTCACAGAGCAATGATGAAAACAGACAGTCAGATAAACCCCGCGGAGCTGGGCCTGGCAGGGCCGTGCAGCTTTGCACCTTCCTCGGGGCTGCGTGGGACTGCTCGTCCCACACCACCTCCACCACTTGCGTTTCATTTCTCTTCTGGTTTTTCCTTAAAGTGTATTTTAATGGGGGCAGAGATGGAAAGAAGAAGAGCAGAGGTGTCACAATGCTTCCTTCCTCCTCAAACAAACGGCATCTCCTCAGCGGGACCACGACAGCAGGACCGGGATGGTGGGAGCGTGCCCTTCATCCGCCTAGCCCCGAGGAGACCATCGGCACCCCATCCCTCGGAGAGCCGCCCGTGACACCGCGCCTGGCCCGTGAGGGCTGTCACTACCAATTCTGCGTTTCTCGTAAAGCGGAGGGTGGTTTTGGCCGGCAGAGAGGACGCAGTTAACGAGGTTAAGCGAGTTCCCACCCCCACCCACCAAGGGCCTTGCGGGACCATCACAAATCTCAGCGCAGACAGCAAACACCTCATTGCGGCCAGCAACCCTCGCGCAGCCGCTCGCTACAGGCAGGCTTGCCCGCTCTTAGCTCAGCTGCTGGCTGCAGCTGATTGAGTAAATAAAGAACATTTCTCACAAAATCCACCCTCCCAAAGGTCCCCAGGCGGAGAGCTGGCCTTTCTGTGGCTCAGGAAACCTTTATCCCCCAAATCCACAACGCCCCCGTGGAGTCGATTTAGCAAGCAGTGTTTGCACGCCCAGGTTTGCAGTGCGGTGACCCTCTTCCCAGCACCACCGTGACATTTGCAGGCGCCGTTTCCAGCTGGTCCCACTTTGTCCTTTCTGGGATTTATTTTTTTGTGCTGGTCCAGATGGGGGAAAGGTCAGAGTTGCTGATGGTAAGGTCCAGACTGAAATCTGGATTTTTTTCCTCCAGGATGACTGTGCCTGGGCTAACCCTGCAAACTGGGGCTCCAGGCAGCTACCCTCAGCGGGTTACACCGGGCTCTGCCCCTACACTTTGGGGCTATCGTAGCACCAGCATATGCACAGCTTTCCTGGGGTCCTCTCCAACCTGTTTCTGACCTTGCCTGAATGCAGATCCTCCTCATTGCCCATCGCTGCCCACCCAGAGCTGAACAGCCTCAGCCCTGATGCTTCCTCTGCAGCTAAGCCCCTGACCTTTATTTTCCCTTAAATCAATACATAAAAGCCGTGCTACAGCAATACCAGCATGTCAGGGGAGTCCAGGTGATTTATATCATCTGAGGAGCTGATTCTGCTTTTGAAGCTTCAATCCGGATAAGCTTTTGTCTTTCCAGCCCCCAATCTCTTCTGTGCTGCCTTCGGCGCATGTACATTGTATTCATCCCCTGACCCCCCCTCTCCCAGCTTTATTGACTCTCCATCTTGCTTTTAATCTGCTACAAAATGAAGGCAGCTCCAGGTAAAACAGCAGTTTTATTCTTCCTGATCATAATATTTCCCTTACCAAAAAGAAGAAAAAAGTTTAAAGAGAGTTGAGATTGTAAAGGCTTAATTAAAAAGCTTCAGGGGAAAAAAAAAAATCTATTAGGAAAACTCGGTAGGCATTTGTGAAATTCTTACTGAGGAGAACGAAGCTGCTGGGAGCCCTTGTCTGTGTGTCTGGCCTTTCCTTGGCGGTGGGAAGGGCACCCTGCAGCCCCGGGATGGGGAGAAGGTGCTGCCGTCAGCCAGGAGCATCCCGGGCTTCTTCCCGCGTCGCTGATCAGCCGCTCTCCTTCCCCCATCGCTGCGTCCTGCTCGTGGCCGCCAGCGGTGGTCGGCTCTCAGAGCGGAGCAAACAGCCTCGTCTGGGTGCAAAGGGGGTGTACTTGGCACTGAAAATTCATGCCAGCCGTGATGAGGCTGGCGCAACTGTGCCCGCAGAAAGGATTCAGCTGTGTAACTACTTCGCCAAAAAAGCAAAGACCTGTCTCCTTCTGCCTTGTATGTATTGGCAAAAGCTTTGGGAACTGCTTCTTCAGTTAGTTTGAAGCTGACGTTTGCAAGTCTACCGGTCCCAATAACAGGTCAATACACGCCGATAGCTTTTCCCATCAGAACATTTATTTTTCCAACAGGACACCGAGTTCTCAAACAAATGAGGGCTTGCACAAGAAATCGTCTGCCTCAGTTTGGCAGCAAACAGAAAACAGGAATATTTTTCTTTATTCTAAAACCAAATTTTTGTGGCTAAATAGAGCCAAAAATATATCTTCCCCCCCACTTCTCCCAGACACGAGACATCTCTGAACGCCGAAAGCAACTCTTCCCTTCCGCAAATGGACCAAATAAACCCAGCACGAGACGGGTGCTCAGTAGAAACAGATGCGCCTCTAATGCTGTCATCTACAGCAAGCTGCGTCTGCAAACTGATCTTTTATTAACGTATTTGTGTAGATGGGAAAGCTGCAGAGGGTGTGCGAACCCCACGGCCGGGAGCAGGACGCCTGGTCGCCCCGTGCCCGCAGGCTGCGTTACGGCTTGCAGAGGGCATCGCCGTGGGGCTGCCGGCCACTGCCCAGGGCTCAGCCTTAAGGACAGGCGAATTTCTGTTCTGCACCAGCATTTAACCCGGTGCCTGGTCCCCGCTGGGCTGCGAGAGGGGAGCCGGCGCGATGCGGGTTCGTCGGCGTGCGGGTCGGTGTCGTGGGTTGTTTTGCCGGGGCTTTCGGCGTGTGCCGAGGCCGGGGATGTGCTGGGTGCCAGCTGCAGGGCGCAGGGGAGCTGCAGGAGGAGGAGGAGTCACTGTTAACCAGCTTCCTGAGAGCAGGGACAGGGGAGGTTATGAGCTTTGGGGGATCTGCCGAAGGGGAGGCAGGGCAGGGTGAGTCCCCGAGCTGCCCGTGAGCATTCAGCAGAGCCTTCTGTGCTAGGGGGGGTTAGGAAAGACAGCTCTGGCTTCAGTTCCCCCCCGACACCCGTGCACGTGCCCCAGCCCAGGCCAGCATCCCCGCACCCTCGACACCAAAGGTTTCCTCCCGGGGCCAAGACAGCGGCGTGGGTTGCCCTACCTTTGCTGGGAGCCGCAGACGGACAGCCTGGAGCCGGGCCTCGCTCCCTAGGGTCACTGTGCAGGACACAAAGCCACGTCAGCCCCAAATCCCCACGTCACGTGCTCCCCATCCCCTCCCCAGCTGGACCACCACCGGCTCTGCTGCCTTTTCTGTCCCTACGAGACGCTCCCGGCATCCGGGCCGTGGGTGGGAGGCTGCAGGGGAAGGGCTGGATGTGCCCTCACTTGGGAACTGGGCTGTTATTGAAAGCGCTGGAAAAACGGGCTTTTCCCTTCCAATCAGGCCATTTCAGGCCCTAATTTCCTTCCCCCCAGAGCGAGCCACTTTTCTAGAGCCTTCACAGCCTCACCAGTAGACAGAGCCCCATAAACCCTGGGTGAAACATGAAGAAACCATCATCAAAATGCTCGTGGGGTCTGTGGGCAGGGCAGAAAGGCCAAGACCAAGCTTTTTACCCCAGGCTAGTATTTTCTTCCCACAGTTCTCCCAAAGCTGCATCTATCCCAGGTAACTGCTGCATCCCACCTGGCTTTTCCTCGGAAGCGGTGTTACGTGGCGCGAGGGTCAGAGCCAGCCTGTCTCCTGGTCTCGTCCTCTCCCTCGGGGTGCCTGAGGACAGAGCAGACGGGGTGACCTGTGGGCAGCGGTGCCGACTGCAGCCCCCAGGCAGCTTGCAGGCAAACTGCTCTGAAACCTTGCCCTCAGCTGGAGCACAGCCTCTGGACTAAGCTGGCATTTTAAATGAAAGGTGTTAACTTGCTGCAAGCAAGGGCGGCTTTGCATTGAAGGAGCCGAGCCCTCGGTAACAACAAAACCCTCCTTTTCCCCACGTGCCCTGGCTCTGCAAGGCACCGTGCAGAGGGCAGGGGTGACTGTCCCTTGCAGGGGGACCAAGCACCTCAGCTCAAGTCCCACAAGGCATTGCTGCAGCACAGTTTAGCCTGGAATATGCTGATTTTAGCCAACAATTCTCTTTCTCCTTTTTGTCAGAAAATAAATAAATGCATCATGCAAACCCTCCATCACCCACTCTCTCCAACCAGCTGCCCCTTTATCACAGCCCATCCTTCCCCTGGGCTTTGGAACTGGGTCAGTGAGCGACATCCAGCAGCGGTTGCTTCCCCCTGAAATCCGTAGAAAGCAGAAATGGCCCCTGGGTGCTTCTGAGTGGCCCAGCTTTGCCTTTTCGGCACCCATCTCAGCCAGCCCAGGGCGGGGTGGCCGGAGGAGCAGGCGATGCCCCAGCACAACCCTCAAAGGGACCCGGGGCTCTGCCAGCAACACTGCCCTGCATCCCTCTGCCACGCCAGCGCTCATGGCTTTGCATCTGCGCTACCTGGTAGGGACTGGATGTCTTTGAACCTCTATCCCCTGCCAAGCTTGGCTGAAAAAAGCCAGCAGGCTCGAAAGCCATCTGGGGGAGCAGCCGCACGCGTGTGTGCATGGACACACACAGAGAGCGGGATCGCACAGCGCTTACTGCCTGGGGAGACCAGGCAAAAGAGGGAGCAGCTTCGTCCTGTCGTTCTCGCCCTTGCTCTGCTTTCAGTATTATTCTCTGCCTGCTTACACCTGGTGGTAAAAGGGAATTTGTGCTCGACGGGTTGGGGACCAGGTCTTGGGACAGAGCTTGTCTCATCCTCGGGAATGCGGCCGAAACAAGTCCAGGAACCTCCTTAAGCTGCCAAAGGAGCCTTGCAGAGATCAGAGAGGTGGGTAAAACCCATCCCCACCTCCAGATACCCAGCTGGCTTTTCCACTTCTGAAGCACAGCTCCTTTTCAGTGCTAGAATTCGGGGTCACTTTCAATAACTCGCTCAAAAATCAGAAGAAAAAGCCGGAGACGCTCTCTGAGTCACTGGCATGTTGTTACCAAGGACACTAAGGTTCCTGATTTTGAAGAAGAGATTAATTACATTCTACAAATAGACATTTTATCTGCACTGAAGAGCAGCAAGAGCTAGTTCTTTTAGTGTAGCTCATTATGTATCAGCAGGTAGTATTGTGACAGATGTAGGAATCCAGTCATATTGTCACTCGGGTTTAATCATCGGAAAGCTGTCTTCCCCGGGTCAGCTTCCAGTGAGGATTTGTAATATTTACATAGCACTTGGGGCTGGCTCCTTTATTGCCGGAGTCTGTATTCACTCGTCAGTCTCTCATTATGCATGTGCCAGTATTAATTGCATTTAGAAATGAGATTCTAAAGGAGAAGTGAGAGCTATTTAGACCTCCATTCAGCTTGAAAGACAGCAGCCTTCTGTGTGACAGCTCTCGAGATGTTCTTGTGCTCGGCTTTCTCTCCAGCTGAAAAGCAGGTGTTGGAGAGAGTTGGTGTCGGAGCCACTCTATCAGCACTGCCTTTTGTGCATGCCCAGACATTTATATAACTGACAGTATAATGACTCCGCAGAAGTGGCACAGAATTGACCCTTCTGGTACTGGATTCAAGCACAGCAAGTTAGAGAGTGGATCTGCTCAGCTGCTATACAGATACAAGGGGGAAAGCGATGCTAAACGTTGTCTCCCATGGAAAGAGGGGGGTTATTTTCTTGCTGGTGGGTTTGGGGGGTATTTATGGGCTCGGCTGTGCCTGCAGCACTTTGAAGCTGTGTTTGTGGCCTTGCTAATGTATTTGAAGTCGTACAGAAATTCAGCTGACACTTGTCTGTGCACGCCTGCTGCGCGCTGATTGCTCCAGCCCGGAGATGCAGAGCCATGTGCCGCCGCTGCCGGCTGCCAGCCGCGCCTGGGCAGTGGAAATGAGGAGGTCACGTCCTGCTTTCCAGAGGGGACTAAGCTGGAAGGTTAAATCCTTCCAAGGATTACAAGCTCCCAGCTCTGTTTTCTCCAGCCTGAGGTGCAGAGGGTCTGTTCTCACCTTGCAGCACGGGGCGTGGGGTGTGACAGGGGTGTCCTCGTGGGGGGAGAGATTGGCACAGGCATCAAGTGCTTCCTCTCTCCACAGCCCTGGCTCCCAGTCCTAGGAAAATAACCCCTCTGGCGCCTGGGGGATTCGTGTCCAGCCTGTTGTGAGGGGGCTGAGCAAGCAGTAGTAAAGGCAATTCCACATTTCACTTCCCCAAAGCACCTCCTTTGCTTTGCCTTAGTCCAGCCCTGCCCCACCAAGCCCCCGACCTGATCCCGCTCCAAGAGCTCTCCATGGCGGACGTCTCCCCTCACAGGCCTGGCTCTTCCTAGCAGGCTCCCTTGGGTGCTCCTGTGCTCCCTTGGGTGCTCGCTGCCCTGCGTCTCCCCGCTCTGGACTGGCACCGAAAGCAAACCCCGGGCTCTGGGTCAGCAGCATCTCTACCTCCCAAAGCCCACATATCACTCCCGAGCAGGCGGTGAGCAGCTCCCGCCGGGAGGGACCGATGGAGAAGAACATGAGAAAGGCAAACAGAGCAGGCATCCGCAATCAGCCCTGGCCCCCCGCCAGGACCTTCTCGTTAAATATTGCATAAAACAAAGAATAAATTCCTGCTTGTTGAGAAAACCCAAGCTCTGAAGCCCAAGGAGTCCCCCTTGACCTTCCTGTCCCTCGACGGGGAGGTTAGTCCAGGGTAGTGTTTCAGTTTGCTTTTCACCTCCAGCAAGGCGGGGATAGCAGACCCCACAGACAGGCTAGGAGGAGGAAAACCTTCAAACCTCTCTTTCTGAGATGGTGGCAGCCAGTGCCAGGGGCCAACCCTAACCCCACGCGCCCACCGTTGAGCCCCCCAGCCCTGCAAGTGTGAGCCAAGGACAACCCGCGCTGTCCCTGGCAGCCCCAAGGCATATAAATAGAAGATGGGACATGAAGGAGGTCAAGTGAGCAGGGGATTTCACATAATCTGATCTCGCCTGTGATGTTCATTTGTGCCCTTTGCCCAGGACGCACGCTCTGCTTCGCACACGGGGACATCAGAGCCAGAGGGACGTTCCTGTGCCGAGGCAGCTTTATCCCATGCAACGTGTGGGCTCCTGTCTTTTTCTTCACTGTGTGCTGGTTTTCAGGGATGTTGTTAATCCAGGGGTCATCCAGACCAGTGCACATATGGAAAATCCTGGTCTTTGTTGATGTATTGGGTCCTGGTGTCTGCCCAGCCTGAGCCTGGTCCTTCAACTCACCAAAATCCGGTTGGATCAAAACTGGACTGGGGCTCTGGTGCCTCGGGTCTGTTCGTGGTCTGAAGGATGCTGCCTGCCCTCCACTGTGCCCATCTGAAGCCTCAGTCCTTCTGCCCTTGTCGCCTGTACCACTTCTCCCCAGTCCCTGCCTGACAGCACTTCTTTCTCTTGCTTCTGCTACTTCTCTTTTCCAAAATACGAAAGGCTGGAGTCAAACTCTGTCCTGGTATAAAGCTGTCAGCGGAACTGCTGTGATTTATGCCAGCGCAGAGCAGCGTGGGTAGATGGGAGTCCAAAATAGAAAACCTCTTAATAGCCACTGGTCTTTAATGGTGAGAGCAATTAATCAGCAAAAGGACTAATCTAGCAGCGTATGGCTTCTCTATCGGATGGTGTCTTTGCATCTGGACCAGGAGCTTGAAAGCTGCAGTGGGGCTTGGAGGAAGCTTCTCCTGTCCGTCCAGCTGTGAGTCTCCCTTGTGCTCCCCGGGATGCCGCGCCGTGCCAGGGAGGCCTCAAGCTGAGCCCAGCCTCGAGCTGCCGCTGCTGGTGCCAGGCACGCTCCTAACCCACGCTGCATTCTGTCTCACCAGCCACACGTTGATGATGATGATGGTGATGATGGCAGTCAGATGCGAGGTCTGACCAGGCTGCGGGGCCCAGGTTTAGATGCGGCAGAAGTGGCGCTGATCCCGTCATGAGTGGAAATAGCCAGGGCAGCCCCGGTGTCCTTCCTAACCCCATTTTTGCGGCAGCTGGAGCTCCCTCCCCGGGGCCGGGGCCCTGGGCTGCCCGCACGCCGCCAGCGCCTGTGCCATTGCTCCAGGTGACCCGTCCCCCAGCCACGCACCTTCCCCGAGGGATGGGCCTGCAGGCTGCCAGCTCCGCTGGCCTCGCCAGCCACCCCTGTACCCCCTGCCCAGAGACAGCCCCCACCTCTGCAGCGAGCACGTGTTTGCTCAGGCACTTAATGAGTCCTTAATTCAGCCAGTGCTGCAGGTGGCATGGGGAGAGCCAGGGGCATGCAGGCCACGAGATGTTTTCCCTGCTTCCAGTCTTGTTTCTGTCTCCCCTGACTTAATTGGCTCATTAAGTGCCACTTTGACCTCCCCACTCTCAGATGTCTCCAGTCTCTGCTGATAAATAGATTTGCGTGTCTCCGGTGGAAACCTCCTCAAGCCGAGCCTGGTGTTGGAGCGGGTGGTTGCACAGCCAGCGAGGGCGATGCTCGTCCCTGCCGCGATCGTGGCCCCGCTGCCGCCGAGCTGAAGCCAAGCGAGCGCTGAACAGGAGCAAAACTCCCTCCCGAAAGGCACGGGGAGCTGCAGGTAGTGGAAGCCGCAGCTGCCGGCACCGTGCCCGTGGTGTAGCGGGGATGCACCGTGGGGGAGCTGACCCTGCGCTCCAGCCACAGCTTTGGCATTGCCTTGCTGCGGGACTGCAGCAAGTCCCTTCCCATCTGCTCCCTGCTGTCACCTCGGAGCCAGGCCGCGTGTGAGCGTGTGCGAGTGTGTGCGTGGGCACAGCACAGCAGAGCCACGGCTGCGGGGAGGTGGCTGCTGCCTCTTTGGAGAGCCGACACTCAGCTGATGCTCTGAAGCACCTTCTGCACCCAGACCCTCACCCAACCTCCCAGCACCCCAGCGATGGAGCGAGACGTCCCCGGGGCTATTTTACAGCAGGTGAAGGTTTGCCAGCTGGGCACTGCTGGGGTGTCATGGTGATGTCCCCGTCGCTGAGGACACTTCTCAGTCTCCTCCCCAGCCGAAGCATGAAGACAAACAGGCAGCCAGGCTGCTTGCCTCATGGATAGCAGGATGCCGGACTGCTCCATTTGGAAAACACCTTGATCGGTATGTGTAAAAGCATCCCAGGAGTTCAGCCCTGTCCCTCTGCACCAGAAAGACAGGGGACCAATCCTGCATTTCCTCCTTGCTCGCACTGGTGCAACAGGGAAGAGGTGACAGCACATCACAGAGGGCTCCCCTCTGCCAGCACAAGGGAATGTCTCCTGGTGTCACCCAGAGGACTGACACTAGAAGGAAACCAAATAACTCCAAGGATGGGTCTTAGGCTGAGTAGCGAGATTGTCCGCCCCAGGGCCACCCTTCACCCTCCCGTCCCCAGCCCCGGGGCCCCGAGGGGATGGGAAGGGGACGGGGGAGGACGTACGGTTCGACTTTGTTGAAGAAGCGGCGCCGCAGCATCATGACCAGCGTGCCGAGGAGCAGGAGGGTGGTGCACATGGCGCTTCCTCCATCACCACGCAGCACCGCTGGCTCCTCGCGTCCCTCCCGGAGGCACCGCTCGGCCCGGGGCTGCCACCCGTGCCCGGCTCGCCCGTCACCCCAGCTAGCGGGCACCTCTCCCCAGCAGCCACCTGAAGGCTCTCAGGGCTGGTTTTAGGAGGAATTAGGGCAGGATCAGATGTAATTAAGACGCAACAAATGAGGACACTCTCCTCTGACCTTCGGATGGGAGGGAGCCGAGCGGCTGGTCCGGGAGCCCTTGAGCACTTAATTGGTTTTGGCGTGCGGTGCTCCCGCCCGGGCTGNGGTGCTCCCCTCTGCTCTCCCCTTTCCCGTGTGCCTCCCTCCCCTCTTCGCCCACCTTCCCCCCACTCCTCCCTTTCTCTCCGGCTCCCGTTTCCCTCCTGCTGCCAGACCTGCCTCCACCCACTCCCCCCGCTGGCTCCGGTAATCTGACAGGCTCAGACCTGCCTGTAATTCCCCGTGGACGCACCTCAGCCAGCTGATCCCGAGACCTGTCTGCATCCCCCCCTCACCTGGGCTGGGTTTGCCTCCTCCTCCCCGCTCTCCCATTGCTCAGCAGCACGCACACCTCTCCCCCCAGCATGGCTCTGGCCCCACGGTCTCCCCCAGACCTCCGTGCCCGTTGCCAGTGCCTCACCAGGGAAGCCTTTCCCTCCCCTGTACGTTCCTTAGATGTCCCCATCCATGGGCAGTGAAGTGCCTTCACACACCTTGTCCCAGCTCAACCCTTTGCAATGCAAAACACAGCTTCTGGAGTCTAGTGACTTTGTGGATTTAGGTTAAAGAGATTAAACGGGGAAGAAACCTCTGTAAGAGAGAGAGGGCGAGGAGAAGACAGCCCTGTGTGTGCACAGGCATGCCCATGAATGCACACACGTAGGGTTTAATGGTGCATGAAGGTCCTGACCCGGAGAAGAGCCCCAGGGCAGGCAGGGAGCAGCAGGCACTGCTGGGTTGGTGCCCCTGGGGGGGTTTTGTCCCCACATGGCGTTTTGCCACGAGGGACCTCGGCTGAATGCGCTCCGCTGCCCGTACCTCCAGCGCTGCCTGCCCTACACCGACAGCACCGCTCCGAGCCACGGGGACCCTTGGGGTGTGTAATGCTGGTGCTCGCCAAAGTCAGGCCAAGTCTCTCTCTGGGGCCGTGCCCCGGGGGCTGCGTGCAGCCCCCCGGGTTCTCCCTCTTACGCCAGCTCCAGTTTGGCCCTGGGGAGCAAAGCGAGGGCTGGTGTGGGACGGATGCTGCCTGCGGCAGGACAGCCAAGAAAAGCCCCAAACTGGGCATTCCTGTAACTCAGCTGGAAAACAGCTTCCCCCTGCAAAAGGAATTTGAAACCATAACCGAGTCCAAGCAACCTGGACTGCTCCAGGTTCGATGCCTGGGTCTGAAAGAGAAGGGAAAGCTGAGGGTCCAGGAAGCCTGGCTTTCCATCCCTGGCCGGTTGGGGTCGGAGACGTCCCCCAAGCCCAGCCATGGCAGGAGCCTGGAACAGCTGTGGTTAATCCCCACTCGGTAGATGCGTCCTCTCAAAGTGCTCCAAACCCTAAAAACAACAGTCACAAGCAGCACTTGAAATGTCAGTAAAACCAAATCCCTCCAAGCCTGTCCCGAAAGTAAACAGTCCCGAACCCTGAACTTGGGGGTCAGCCGGAGGCAGAGGGGATGGATCCGGCCTTGCTGCTGGCACCGGCGCGATGGGGAGCCTTCGGGGGGTGGTGGGGGGGGAAAACATCCCAAGTGTCTCCTGCAGCCAGACGGAAACAAGAGGGAATAAGTTCTTCCCGCGTGGCAGTCGGGCCGGAGGGTGCGGAGCTGCCTTACGCAAGGCACTGGGGAGCGCGTGGGGCGGCCGAGCCCGACGTCCCGGCCAGCCGCGCTGGAGCACGCTGGGCCCCCAGGAGCACATTTCGGTATGCTGTGAAGTCACTGAAGCCAAATAAACAGCGGCTGCTGGCTGAGCCGGAGCCCAAGAGGCTGGAAGGACCTTCTTTTCCCTGGCAATCGGCAGCATGGCTTTCGTAATCCCTGGGAGGACATCGCTGCTTGCAAACCCTTCTCCCCTTGCCGAGACCCAGCCGGGCTGACACCAGGAAGGTCCCCAGCTCTCGTGCCCCGGCTCCCGTCTGAGGCCCCAGGAAAGAGCAGCCACAGGAGCTTGCTCCTTCGTGGGCTTCTTTATAACTGTACAGTCCTCCATGACCGAACAGAGGACCACAACTGTGCCTCCGTGGGCACGAGCCCGGCGTGCTCCCCCGGTCCCAAAGGCAGCCCGGTGCAGGGGGCGATGCCTAAGTGCTGGTCCCTCCGCTCGCTCGACGCTGGGTGACCGCAGCGGCCGCAGCTGGCCCCGAGCAGGAGGGTATCACTTCCAAACACTCTTGATTGACACCAAGAGATGCTCGGTTCAAAGGCAAAGTAATGTGAGCAGATTAGTTAATGCTTCTTGCCCTAGCCCTTGAGAGCAGGGCCGGAACAGCAAGGCAGACTTAATGGGTTTTGAAGGCTTTTCTTTTTAAGATATGAATCAATGAAGCTGTACGGGGAGCATGGATAATGTGATCGGAATAAAAAACAGGGCTTGTCTTTGAACCGGAGCGAGGTCCCTGACGGTGTTTACTTCATGTCCTGGCACCAAATGCAAGATGACACAAATATATTAACTCGCTGCCTTTCCTGAGCAACCCCTGCCACGCTCAGACCAGCTTCAGGAAGGAAAAGAGCAGCAAAGAGAATCTGTTTGGAAGTGTCGACTTGTTTCCCAGTAACCCTGCCATCCTCGCTTACTGCTGAAGGGTCCGGCTGTGACAGGGGCTGCGCTGCCGCGGGGCGGCCGGTTCCTGCCGGCGGGAGAGCTCGGCACGGGGGGCAAAGAGCAAGGTGGAGACACCGGAGGCTGTTCGGGGTCCGAGGAGGTTTAGCAGCTGGCCGATGCCTTGCCCATGCAGCCCCATGGTACTGGATCTGTCTCCTGCTTCCTGAGCGAGCACCTCTTGCTTCATCCCTCCCGATTGCGCCACAAGGTTTCGGTTTCCTCAAATCCCAGGGTGGGACTGGGGATTTTTGCAACTGTTCTGAGGCCGGGACCAGGTTGTTCTGGGTGGGAAGTGCTCTCCAGGGCTGCCTCAGCAGCTTCTCTGCCCTGCCCTGCCCTGTCCTGCCCTGCCTGCAGGCACCAGGCAGCACAGAGCCCTGCTCCCAGGGCCCCTCGCCGCTTCCTTTGGTTCCCCCGGATTTCCTAATACTCGGGGTTTTTTAGGTTGTGGGTTGGTCAGTGGAAAGCTGACACAAGGCTTGAGAAGGTCACGGGGAGGCTGCGCTGCCCCCGTCTCGCCCACCCGCCTCCCCTCTGCCGGCTGCTGCCGAGGGTCCCGCCTGGGTGTCTTCATCCCGCGCTCCCTCGCCGGGCACCGCGCCGGCCAAGCCAGCGTCCCCGGCATCCTGCACCATCCTGCTCCCACACGGGGGGGGGGTGGGCTGGAGGTCGGGGTGACCCCGGGGCTTGGGGTCCCTCCTGGGAGCTGGGGGCTCGCGGCAGGGTCCCGCATCTGTCGGACTTCACCCCCAGAGCAGACGGACCCTATTTCCATGTACGAAGGAGAGTCTGGGCTGCTTTGGTTTAAACGCATTCCCCACCAGCGCCGGCAGCACGGCCTGAGGTCTGGTTTCAGTCAGAGGAGGAATGTCTGCCCCGGCTTTCCGCTGCGTTTCACTTCCCCAGGGCTGCCCAGGCCCGGGGAGGGGGGACAGCAGCTCCCTGCGCCGTCACCTCCCTCGCCCAGCTCTTCCCAGCCATGCTGAGGACGTGGAACTGGGGGAATCCCAGTCTCTCGCTACTACTGGTCTTTACGAGTAAATTAGCGACGGAGCATGCCAGCAACGCAGACAATGGCTGTCCGATTAAACCGGGATCCCACAACATCCCGTGTAGGCTCACCACCCCCACGGGATGGAGGTGCAGGCAGTGATGCAACCCCAGCTGGATCTGGGGGGGTCCTGTTGGCTGTAGCCCCTTTTAACCCCCCGGCATGTTGTCCTCCACCCTGTTCTGCAGTGACGGCTCGGGGGCCGCAGGCGCTGCTGGCGCAGAGCTGGAGCATCGGGATTGCACACGGGTCTCCCGGGATCAGAGCCGCTGGGGGAAGGAAACCTGCAATAAGTACAGAGCATTTATACAGGCTTTAGGCTAAATCCTTCTCTCCCAGGGTGGCTGGATGGAGCAGGCACTGCAAAGCCGTTTCCTAAAGTTTGTTATTCCTTTTCAGGCCAGGACTTTGCAGTTGGCAGCAGGGCTGGATTAGGAAGGGGGAGGGAGGGAGGCGTTGCACGCTGGGGGCAATGCTGGGTGAGCCGGGCTGGCAACCAGGGGCTTCGTTTCAGCAATGTTCAGGGTGACAAGTTCAACCTCTCTGGGTGAGATAGCGCAGCAGCCCAGAGCGGCTCCAGGAGGAGGATGAAGCAGGAACACCCAACCAGGCATGCACACGCGTGTCCTGCAATAGCTCTCAGCCAGCTCGGTGGGAGCAAAAATGACAACGAGCCCTATTAGCATCTTCCACCTTCCACCCTGTCCGGCTCAGAGGGAGAAGGGGCAGAGCCAGGGCTGCTCTTCTGGATGCCTTGGGCTTTACCACACCGAAGCCTTCAGCCTTATTTCACTTAAAACCCCAGGACTGCTCTTGTTCTGGCCAGGTTGGTGTCTCGAGGGTCTGGAGAAGCGGTCCTTGCTGGCCTCCCAGCATCACACCAGTGCCAAGGGCTTGGGGCAGCTCCTGCAGCTCCTTCTCAAAGCAATCGCGAGGTTGCTCGTGGGGTCTCTTCCCGGGACCACCCTCACTAATAGTGTTTGTCAGAAGGTCCCAGGGGGCTGCTTTTGCAGGGACACAAGAAGTCACCTGCTTTTCTCCGGGAACTGAATAACAGGGCTGTCCCCACGCATGAGGGAAGGTGGGGCCAGCCCCAGGGGTCTGGATTTGGGGTTTCCACCTTCGCCCCAGAGACAGTGGAGAGGAGTCAAGGGTGGGGATCTGCCGTCATCCACATCCCACACGCCGTGGAGCTGAAGTATCGGGTTTTTTTGCCTTCACCTCCCACTCGAGGATTGGGAGCCAAGTACATTTGTCATTGCACCCAGCGTGCGGGGAGCAGGAGAGGCAACGTGGGAGGGCACGGGGGGAGCGGGAGAAGCCATCGGCAGGTGGGTGCAGACCCCGCAGGAACGCGGCACGCCGCAAGCAGAGGCTTGGAGGGCCTGGAAAGCCATCCTCGCCCCCTGCGGCCGTGCAAACGGAGGGCGGCCGGAGCAGGCACTTGATCTCTCCCTGCCGCGCAGAAGCTGCGGGAGGAGCAGGCTGGGGCTCGGCAGGGACACGGGGCCCCGCTGGCAGGGCTGGCACCGCGGTGCCACCTCGTCATCCGTGGGAAGGAGGTGGAAAGCGGGAGAGCTGCGATGCTCAGCTGGAGAGGGGAGAGGGATCAGGGTGTTGAAATGAATTGGGAACTGAGAGAGATGGAGTGATTTCTTCTGTACAGATTACCCAGGCTGATCCCATCTCAGCCTTCCTGCTGGCCGTGGGAGCCAAGTCCTCGGTCCCCGTCCCTGAGCACCATGGCTCTGGGCCACCCCGCCGTGGCAGCGGGCACTGTGCTGAGCTCCTCTCTGGGACAGAGGGCAGCGACCACGGGTAGCTTGGGCTGGGCAGCGTGAGCAAGCGCCGTCCCGGCTCTCTGGGCTGCCACCTCCCTCCGCGCAGCACCTTGCACCAAAGGGACCGGGGGGTCACCTGCGTCACTGTGGGGCTGTAGAGGCTGGCAGGGCGTCGCAGGGCGATGCTGCCTGCCTGCCAGTGCAATCCCCAGCCGGGGTTTTGCAGCAATGGTGTCAACGCAGCATCTTTCTCCTTCTGGAACAAGTCGCCTCCTAACCCCAAGCCCTCGAGAGCAATAGTCGCAGGAAACCATGGAAACGGGCGGCTGGCGCGTGACAGCGTGTGCCTGCGCTCCTGCCCCTGATTTATGTGTCACGTCTGGGACAAGACACAGAAGTTCAGGGCCGTTGGGTCTCATTTGGGATTTTGAGGCAGCGGAGCATCGCCGCTGCTCTACTCACCGTCTCCCGTTTGCAGAGCAGGATGGCACGTGGGAGCAGGGCCGGGCTCCTACCGGGGCCAGATGTGATGTCCCCAAAGAGGGGGGCAGAAACCTTGAAAAGGCTGGGGGATTTCTCACTTGCTTTTCTAATATTTTCTAATATTCTAATATTTCTAAAGGGAGACTCTGGAGCCAAGGTCCGTTGACTCCCAGTGCCGGCGAGCGAGGCGAAGCGCCCGCTGCAGCCAGGCTCACCGTGTAGCCAGGTACCAGGCTGTGAGCCCAGTATTGACTAAGGCACAAGGTATGAAAGCTTTGAAGACTCCTTCAAACGCACAGCAAGTAATAACTTAACCAATGCTCCACCTAGATTATCACCCAAGCGTTCGTAGTTGTCAGAATTTGAGGTTTTTCTCTTTTTGAAAGCGCTAGCGCTGCATTGCAGTTTTTCTCTGGTTTTAAGCTGGGTCTAAGCGCAGTGCCTCTTCCCCTGCATTTAAGGGAGGGCGATAAGCTTGGCCGTTCCATCCTGGGTCCAGAGGGGTTTCTCTGCTGTGTGGTGGCCACCTGGGGACATTGTAGTTAATATTTGAGCTTGGGCTCGTGGGTGCTAATCCCAGCGGCTAATGGACGGGAGGCAAATCCAAACTTTAAGCTGGCTGGTGAAAATCCGATGATTTGGAAGCCGGTGGTGCTGTGACCGGGGACCTGAGTGATGCCCAACCTCCAGCCGGCGAGGGTTGGCCACGCTGCTGTGTTTGCGTGCTGGTGGGTTCGGCAGCTCCCAGCTGAGCTGAGCTTTGTGTCCCTGAGCCAAGGGTTCATGGACGTGCGGGGCTCCCACTCCGTCCCAGTGCAAAGTCGATGGGGGGACACGTGGGCAGCATCTTCTCTGCCAGCTCTCGTTAGATCTGCAAGAGTGAATTTGCTGACACCGCTGGTCTGGCTGCTGTTACCGAGGCTGGTTTTGGGGAGAGGTAACAGCTTTTTGCCTTCACAGATCTGCAATAACAAAGCTCCAGCCCCCAAAGGGGCTCAGCCGCCCCCAGCCCCTGCCTGCCCGGGTGTCAGAGCTGCACTCAGCCTGTCCATCCGTCTGTCTGTCTGCCCTGCGAGCGTGCGCAGCGGGTGCGGGAGGCGGCTGTGCACACCAGGCTGCTTCTCTTGTCTCCGATCCCCCTCTGGGGGATTGTCGGTTATTACAAGTCTCTGTAGTATTTTCCTTCTCTCTGTGCAAATGGACTGTGCTGGGGGTTTAACATGCCGGATTGGCAGGGAGCTGGAAATGGCACTTGGGTAAAAACCAGCCCAAAAGCGCACACACGAAGGCAGCGGGAAGCCTGGCGTGGAGATGTTCCCGCGCTCCTCATCCCTGCCAAGACGCCACCAGGAGTGATGCAATCGCAGAACATTAATAATATATTAATTTCACGAGTGCCTTAACTCTGGATGCCTTTGCAGTTGGGTCCTGCCGCGAGAAGGGAGAGGAAATTCTTGTAATTAAAAAAGTCCCCATGGGACAGACCATGACCTCCTTTGGGTGGCAGAGAGACGCCCGTGGGTGGGGGTACCTCGTGCTCCCCTCGCGCCCCGACCCTCCGTGCAGCCCAGACATCGGAGGCAAGCGAGGGTCCGTCCTTCAAAACACAGCTGCCTGCAAGGGGGAGAGCCGAGGCAGAGCTCGGCACAGCCGGCGGTTGGGATAACTTTAACTCGGCACTTTGGATTCTGAATTTCCTCTGAGCTGTTTACAAGGGCTGAAAAAAACTTCCAGCCCTAACCCGCCCCCCCCCAGCACCGTCCTGATGTTGCCCAGAACATCTCCCTCATCCCTCCCTTTCGTGGAGAAAAAAAAGGGAAGGAGGGAGGAGTGGGAGAGAGGAGGAGAGAGGGAGAAAGTGAGCTCACGTTCACACATTGGTAAAGAGGCTGGTCTTGCAATGCCTTTGAATATTTTACTTTTAGGCAGTTCCCCATCAGTCAGCCACACGCATCCGAGCCGAGCTGAAGCTAACTACAGCCATGGACAGCACTAGGAGATCTGAAATCTAATCGCATGCATCATACCTCCGGGATATTTTTTTAAATTACATATATAAACACGCCGACAGGCAGCCGCGCTCGCACACACGCATACACATCCACACATCGGCAGAGCCGCCAGCACCCGCACGGCCGCTGAGCAAACACCTTGTCTCTCCTCGCAGGATATACCCGCTCACACACATCTCTCTTTATCTCCTCCTGGCTTCCCGGAGGATCGTGCCGGCTGTTTTTCATGGAGAAAGTCCAGGGAGAAATGGAGATTGAGAGATGGGAAAGAAGTGAAGAGATTTCAGACGCAGAAAAAAAGGTTATTCAAGAGACATGGAGCAGAGTATATGCAAACTGCGAGGACGTTGGGGTCTCCATACTCATCAGGTATTTAAAAAAAAAACGGAAAAAAAAAAAAAAAGGAAGCAGCAAATCCAACTAAATCTCTTTATAGCTGAGAAAGAGGCAGAACAATATATATAACTGAACTGAAATGAATGACAGCGAGTGGGGAGCTGGCTGGGTGTATTCGCTGGCTGGGAGCAGGCAGGGTTTCACAGCACTCCTCTGATTTCCACACCTTGGAGCCGGGTGGCGGCGGCGGGGGGAGCCTTGCCGGGGACTTTGGGGGAAGCTGCTTCCCCCGCAAAGGTCACCTTAGCCCGCGGACGGAGCTGGGGGGCCGGAGGGCGGGGGAGAGCAGTGCCGGGCTCCGCTCGCCGGGCTCGGGTGGGTTGGGGATAATTTTTTTTTCACCCCCCCAGTTAGCTGCGTGCGGATGGCATCGGTACGTAGCAGGCTGGCGGGTGAAATAATGCAAGTTGGGAGCCAAGATAAAACCCAAGCAGGTGTGTCTCCGAGGGCACCATCTGTCCCTCCGGTGGCAGCGNCAGCCGCCCCGGGAGTGGGGTGCGGAGCGTCGCCCGACGGCGGGGGGCTCACGAGCCCTGTGTCTGCACCTGAAATCAAAACGGGGGAGACGCTCCTGAGGTGGGGGACAGAGGCAGGCGGGGGTTCTTGCGTTCTCTGGGCGCGCGACCCTTGTCCGGCTCGCCCAGGAGACCGCCGAGCGGGAATCCCACGGGGTCCCACGGATGCCAGGAGTTTGGGGTAGCTGTGGGGCGCAGCACCAGCTGTTGGCAAACAGCAAAGATGTTCTCCGGAGAGAAAGGCTCCCACCACCCACCCCGGGGACCAGCAGCGCAGGGAACCCCCCGGTCAGGCTCCTGCCTGGACCCAGCCCCCCGCACCCCAGATAGGAGACAGGAGACTGGGTTGTGTCCTTCCCGGTTTGCTCCTGCAGCAGGGGCCTGTGGGTGCCCGGAGAACCCCTTGGATGGACGCGCTGTTTATTAATAATCAACCAAAAGTTTTCCAAGAGGCTGAGAGCTAACGCCCCGAGCCCACGGGATCTGCAGAGAGCAGAGCTCTGCCCCTCCAGGCTTGCTGCACTGCAACAGGATTTTCCTAGCAAGACCCCTGCACAGAGAATCCAAAATGACATCTCAGTCCGCTCTCTGCCTCCTTCTCAAAGAGTTCCTTCCCTCAGAGCCAGCTGATGGCTGAGCCCATTCCCCCACGGCCCCCCGCTCCATGTAGCCGACCGGGGTGGTCTTGGAGATGCGACAGCCCCGTGGCTGGGGACACCAAACACACCTGGCTTTGGGTCTGAAGCCCACCCATGGCAGAGGTCTGGGGGATGCACGTTTCCCCATCCCGCGAGCTTCGGCACGGGGCTTCGCCAGCAGCCGTGCGTGACCAGCTCCCTGCCTGGCACCAGGTCACGCCACGGCCCCGTCTGCAAGCGCAGCCAGGGACCCCCTGCCCGCGAGCACACGGAGGGTGGCTGGATGCCCGCGGCTGGCGCCGAGGGACTTGTGGCAATGCCATGGGGGATTCACCCAGGGCAGCTCATTGCTTTTGGTGTCCCTGTGTGCAGTCATGGGGCTCAGAACAGGGCTGGGGACAAGTGGCAGCGGGGACCATGTCCCGACTCAAACTTTCCCAGCAGAAGTTTCTGGTCCAGGTTTTTTTTTTTAACACGGAGAGTTGTGGCACCCTGGTGAGGGGTTTCCCCCGGCTGTGCCAACAGAGCAAGACTGAGCGGGCTCCTAGCGTGAGCCCCAGCTCCTTGGGAGCCTTTACATGCTTGGCCATGGCACGTGCCCTGGCACGTCCCAGCTAAACCCACCACCCGCTCCCTCGGCCAGAGCTTTCCTGGGATACTTAGAGTGAGGTCTGGACGTTCGGTGCATGTCCCCAGGGATGGCGGTGTAATTTGGGAGAGCTGCTATCCCCTCCAGCAGCACCGGCTGGAGCAGCGCACCTGCCTGCATCCCCGTGCCACGGCTCCGGTGGCCGAGCTGCAGCCCCGGGCAGCAAACCCCATCCCCGGAGAGCAAACCCCATCCCCGGAGAGGGCTTCGTGCTGCTGCCCTGAGCCCCACTCCCCCCACCAGCTCCGATGAGCTCAAGCTGAGCTCCCTGGGGAATCGCACGCCTGGCGAAAGCAGGGCAGCCCTGGCCGGGGTTGGCAGCACCGGCGGCCGCTGCTCTCCCGGCTGCGTTTCCCGGCTGGCATCAGCCGCCGGGAGAAGTGGGTCATGCGTGGAGGCCGCCGGGAGCCCGGGTGGCGCGGGCGGGCGGCAGCCGCTTTCCAAGACGTGATTCAGCAGCTCCAGAGGTCGGGGCTGGCGAGGAGGCGGCAGGCGGCCGGCGGCGTGGTGCGAGCTGACCTGCCCAGCGTGCTTTTGGGTGCACACACATGCGATGTGGCGGGGGCTGAGAGCTGCCCCAGCCAGCCTCCGTGCTTTCCTGGTCCAGGGCTGGTGTTGCTCGTCGCCTTGCTGGGGAAACTGAGGCAGAAAGTGATGTGCACAAGGGTGGCTGGGGAGAGGGAAGGGGGATGCACAGCTGTGGGCCCCCCTCTGGTGCAACCCTGCTGTGCAGACCAGAAAAAGCAGGCAAATCGGTTAGCAGCCACGTTTCTGTTGTTGGGGTTGCCTATGGCTGATGGCAGAGGGTCTCTCCATGCTTTCCTCTTCTGTCCCCTCTCCATCCCTTTGGAGCTGCTGAGGGCAGGGGATGACTTTTTCCCATGTGGGAAGGGCAGGAGGTTTGCAGCACCTCTGGACATAAAGGGTTGAAATTAAACTGGGGCCTGATCCTGTGCCCCAAGGGCAGAGGCAGGGGGGCAGCAATGCCCACCCAAAAGGCAGCGATGGGGAGGGCTGCAGTGCCGGCATCCCACAGGAACCCGGTCCGGCTCCCTCTGCCCCTCCTTCAGCCCCTGCCCAGTAACCTCCTCCTCCACCCCCAGCCTTTCCATGCTTTGCAGATGGGGAAACCGAGGCACAGAGCTGGGCACCAGGTTCCCAGCCCTCGTGGCTGCTGCTAGTGCTTGAAGCCACAGCAAAGCCCTGCAGTCCTGCCAGCAGCATGGTGGGGTCCTGATCTCGCAGGGCCTCCGGGTTCCCAGGGGACATAAACACGAATAATGGGGACTTCTGGCTGAGCAGCCACCGGACCATGGGAATCTGCGCTGTGTGGTTAAAACTATGTCACTAATGGACAATTTCCTCGGTGGGGGAGCCTCCCGCTGGAGGAAGCACGGTCCCTTCGCCATGCTCATCTTCCTCCTCCGGAGCTCAGGGGCCTCTGCAGGCTCCGTCTCACAGCCGCTGCCTTAACCCTCGCTGGAGCTGGAGCCTCGACCTGCACGTTTGGGCCATGCGTATCGGCTGGGTCGCTCCCAAGCGGGCACGCTGGCTGGCACGGCTGGGAGCCCTGGGCTGCAGCTCACCTGGAGCCTCCTCACGCCCCGGGGCTCGTTGCTCTGCCTCAGTTTCCCCATCTGTAGCTTAGGAATCAGTCCTTGTTGAAAAACGCCCCTCACTAAAGAGCTCACAGCAGGGGAGCCCAGGCGAGTGAGAGGAGCAGGGCATCCTTCAGCAGCCCCAGCATCTGCACTAGCCCTTGCTGTGCAGCACAAGAGCCCTTCGGGCACGTGGCTGTCACTCCCCGAGCATCCCCCTTTCTCTAACGCCCTCGCAATGGTTTATTGCCAATACCCCACGCTCCGAGACTGTGGTGGGGGACGCAGGCACCCGGGCGGCTCAGCCCTCCCGCTGCCCGCCCTCCGCGGCACGCAGGGGCTGAGAGCACCCAGGCGACCAGGGATGGCATCAGCGGGGGCTCGGCACCCTCCCTCCTTTGCAGACCCCGACTAAGCCTGGGACGCCAGGGCTAAAACTGCAGCCTGTCCTGACCGTCACACGCGTTCGCTCCCACACCCACACACACGTACTGCGGTCACAGATGTGGGACCACATCTGTCCCACCGAATGGGATTATGGATCCCATCAGGGGATAAAACCCAGGGATAGTTTCTATTAGCTCCCAGGCAAATCCGCACCGAATGTTAATGCCGTGCCGAGCACAGGCAATGCAACCTGCCACAGCCACCACAGGCTGCGCCACGTCCACGGGGTGTCTCCATCACTGTCCCTCCATCCCCACTCCAGACCTATCAGCTTTCCAAATTTCCAAAATTGTTACCTTCTCCATCGCTCCTGATGTGCTCTTTCCCTCTCAGGAGGTGTAGGAGGGGAAGTGAAAGGATTGCCAATGCAGAATCAGGCCCTCAGATTTCAACAGCTGCTTAGTCTGAGCTGACACACCTGGACTCAGGCAGCTTGCAAAGCGCTTTGAACTACAGAAGCACTCCTTGGATGCCAGACGTTATTGTAAGTTTTAGGTTAAAATAGCAAAGAGCCTGAGTAATGAGTCTGGCGATGCGTAAAACCCATTTTCCCCCAGCTGAATCTAAAAAAAAATGGGTTGAATCCACCCAAAAAAGGCATTTCAAGAGCTGATTTTGCAGCTACCCCCAAAGCCACTGTGTTTTGTGGAGGTGTCCGTAGGGAAGCGGCCCATTCCTGGCTGCTGAGAGGTAAATTTCAGAGCAAAGCAGCTCAGAGAGATGCCCCTGCTGCAATACCTCGCTTTGAAAAGGGTCCAGTGAAAAGACTGGCTCTGCGGTGACGTCCCTGTCCCACGGCTTGCCGCACGCTCACAAATCGTTGTGGCCAAGCCGGAGAGATGTTTTTCTGGAGACAAGGAAAGCCCGAGAGCAGCAGGACTCTGCTGACGAGGACACGCACGAGGAACACTTTCCAAAACACCAGCCCCCTCCACGAGCGGTGAAGGGGGCGAGCGCGGGTTTCATAAGCTCTGTCTAGAAACAGCCCCTTTTTGTACGGCTGCGTTTTCCCTCTGATCGCAGCACCTGGAACCAGCCCTTTCGGCTGCTGCATGGCCAAGGCGGCTGCGCGGGGATCCCTGCGGCACATCCTGGCCCAGGCGCGGCCTCGGGGCTGTCGGCAGCTCTCGGCGTGACCCAAGAAGAGCCTTTCCCATGTCCCCTGTCCCAGGGCTGCCCTTGCATCGCTTGTGAGCTCTGCGGGGCTACAAAGATCCCACTCAACAGCCCAAGAGCTGCAAGGACATCCCTGACCAAGGGAAGCAAAGGCACAAGGGGGGTCAAACGCTGTCCCCGGATGGTTCCCCTGGCTATGGCTGAGGACGTGCTGGATGTGTTGGTGCCCACCCTGAAAAATCCCTCCCCCGGAGCAGGAGGCGAGGGCCAGGTCTCCGCTCTGCTACCCGGCTCCGTTAACGAGCCTGCTGCAGTGGAGCGGGGCTGTACGTCCCAACGCGGCTCGGCGAGCGCCCGTCTGCGGAGTTTCAGCGCTCATTAAAGGCAGGGAAATGTCAGGACAGCCCTTGCTGGGCTGGCAGGCGCTGAGCACGGCCAGGGAACGGGGAGTGCTGGCTGGCTGGCAATCCTGCTGGAGCACAGCGCCGGGGGCGAGCGGCCAGCAGAGACGCTGGTAACGCTGAGCCGGCGCTGCTGGAAATCGGCACGGGAGCTTTGGAGAGGAGAGGCGGTGGCGGGCGCCAGCAAAAATCGGGTTCCCGATTGTGTTGGGCGGATGGTGGGTCCCGGTGCAGGGACCGTGTCCTTGTGGATCTGGGTTACCGCTTCTCCACCTGGCCGGGGGTTGTCTTCCGCCCCCAAACCCCTCCACCGTCCCTGGGGGTCAGGGACATGCAGCTGGGCTCCAGCAAGCTCCATCCTCACCGTGTGTCTGCCTTGGAGGCAAGAGTCGTGTTTTCGCCTCCTGACACCCGTGGGCCCTGCTGGGATGTGCTGACCCTGCGTGGCAGAGCTGAAGGAAGGGTGCCCGCTGCGCGGGAGGATGCTGGTGGCGGGGTGGAGGGGGCCGACGCGGCCGCCCCTGTGTGCTGCTTCCACCCAGCGGGCAGGGGCGCGGGCAGGGACAGCGGTTTGGCAGCAGAGAGGGGCAGGGACACCCGTGTGGAGGATGAGGATGATGCTGTGGATGAAGGCACTGAGCGAAGGGGATTGCAAGGGCCGTGAGAAACCGGAGGGGTGTGGGAAAGCCGCTTTGGCGCCGTTAATTCATTTATCTGATGAAAGCTGTCCTTACCCCTGGCCTAAAGGTTCACCTACGTGGCCAAGGGGCTTTGGGCTGAATCCACATACGCGGTAGGAGAAGACAACAGCAATGAGGACCTGGAGGTGCGAGTTGTGCACACACAAGCGAGCAGGACGTGCCCCCAGGAATTGCTAGCCCACGCCCAGATGTCTTTGGCTGCATCTTTGCTGCTGGGTCCTCTCCCAGCCTCACTGGGCTGTCCTGGTGCCTCTGCCCTGGGGGCTCCGCAGCGCCTGGGGCGTCACGGCCGCCGAGCACAGCTCGGCGTTGTGCTGGAGTCTGCTCCTGAGGCTTCGCAGCGGGGCGTGGGCTTCACCTGGAGGAAGGCCAGCTACACCTCTTCTCCCTCAGCCGTAGGAGAAGTTGAATTTAGCAGCAGTGCGTGGACCGGGGGCTTGGCCCTTTTCCCTCCCGCTCTCCTGTGCCAGAGCTGGAGATGCTGCCCACCACCATCCCCGCTGGTCCATGAGCCCTCAGAGAGAGGACGCGGGCAGAGCTGCGCTGCAGGGGCAAGCAGGCACCATCCTCTTCTTATTCCAATTAGTTTTGCCTTTTTCTGTCTTGCTGGGTGGTGGCACGGACGTGGCTGAGACCTTCCTCGCCTCGGGCCGGGAGCTGTAAACACAGGCAGCACCCAGCACCCCTGCCTCAGCCTGAAAATAGGACGATAGACTACAGGTGGCCGGGAGGAGCAGGGGGAACGTGCAGGCGAAGCGGTGAGACAGCCCTCAGCATAATAAATAGCAGCACCACACACCACCTGCCTACCCATTATCAGCTGCTTTGTAGGCACCCAAGCAGAAAGGGTTTGGAAGGAGAGGTTTGAAAAGGGATGTGCAGAGCCTCCAGGCGGTGTTAGAGAGAGTTTCTCCCACGTAGAGGGACGAGGTGAGAGAAAACATGAAAGGTAGGAAAATCTAGCAAAAAAAAAAGTCTACAAGTGCTGGCTGGGGGTTCAGCTGAAGCCTCCCAGCAACCTCGAGGGCTCGCTAGCATTTCTTCCCCCCAGCATGCAAACAGGGTAAGTGAAGCATCAAGGGTTTAGGTGCTCAGGGGGACCAAGCGAGCAGCTTCCTTCCTCTTTCTAGCTGGGAAGGGAAGGAGATGGCTGGACTTGAAGACTTCCTCCACGTGGGGTTTGCTCTGCAGGGTCCAAGGAGAGGAAGGGCGATGGGAGGAGAAGCGGCGTCGCTCGTCCTGAACAGAAAACAGGCTCCCAGTGACTGCAGTGGTTTTGCACCTTAATTATTTCCTTTGGCTCCGCTACTGGGAACGGTTGTGTCCTTAAAGTTGTTAAAAGGGCAAAAGAGAGAGGAAAAGCAATCCTGACATCCTGTCCATTGGGTCCAGATGTAGCTCACAGAGTACAAATTAGTGGGTGCAGAATGGAATTGCTTAAAAAGAAATTTAATGAGATTGGTATGCAGGCATCTGGTTTCTATCAATCATCATTTTGTGTGATATGCAATGGTAAATATCATCTTTTTAATGACTCCGATGAAGAAAAAGAGCCCAAAACACACATGCACGCACAATGAGCCAACAAAATTCCAGAGCCTGAGATGTTTGAACTCTTGAAAAATGTTCTGTAGATGGAAAAACCCCAACTGACACCTCTTCTAATTTGCTATTGTTTGAGTTATTTTATTTCTTCCTCTTTTTTTTTTTTTTCCCTCCTCTCCTCTGGTTATATTTAACCTTTGTGTTAAATTAATCTTCTCTGTTTATTAACAACTACCACTGAGCGAGCCTCCTTCCCTCTTTTTCTTGGTTTGACAACTCAAATATTTGCTCCAGGCCAGAAGCTCTTGCCGCAGGCGCCTGCCTTTGAGAGGCACCGGCCAAGGAGGGATGGCTGCGGGTCTCTGGCCGGCCACGGGTTTGCTTTTCAACTTGGAAGCCCAAACCATCTTTGCTTCCTGTTTCAGTGCTCCATCGATGACAGCGAGCAGGCAGCACACGGGGCTGGGCGCGTGAGCCAGGGGTTCGCTGGTCGGAGCCCTCCAGCACCGCTGCCCTCTTGCAGGCTCCTGGGGAAAGCTGCTGGGCTCAGGTCCACGGGGGCACCACCTTGAGGGTCTGCAAAGAGGGGAGAGGTTGGAGACCTGATGTTCGGATCCTTCGCTGGCCTGGTCTCACCCAGGTTGGGGACTTTTTGGGGTTTAATCAGCCTTTGCTCCTGGCATAGCCAGCCGAAAGGAGCAGAGAGGTGGAGGAGATGCCGTGGGAGAGGCGCGAAGCCTCTGCTCCCGAAGGGCATCGGCCCCAGCGGCTCCTTTCGGCCCTTCCCTTGGTGGGAGAATGCTGCAGTTCCCGGCGATGCAGGGGTCGGCTTTTCTGCTGAAAGAGCCTGGCTCAGACCAGGAATTTTTCTCAGCTCATTCCCTCGGTCTTCACAACATCACGCCCTTGAGCTGAGATCAAACAGGGCTTTTCAGGGAACTTCCAGCTGTTTGGGGCTCAGAGGCTTAGGCATGCACTTATGGGCTGGCAGCCTCCGTCCCCTGCGTCGGGGTAGTCCGTGGGCAGCGGGTCCCGCTTCCAGCAGCGCTCCCAGCGCCCGGGGGGATGCCTGCCAGAGCCGGAGGCTGAGGGGGAAAAGATCCACTAGCAGGGCGGGCAAACCCCTTAGCTCTGACTTTGACGGGGGTTAGCTGTCGACAGCCGGAGGCCGGCTGGGGCTGCAGGCTCAGGGGCTGCAGCAGCTCGCCCAGAGGTGGCGAAGGATGGGACGGGATGGGGGGAGAAGGATGCTGGAGCCGGATGGAAAAAATGGTCCCATTAAAACAGAGAGGAACGTTTGTCCTTCTGTTGGGAAATGCTTGGGGCAGAGGTCTTGAATCCTGGGAACGGTGCTATCTGTGTGGCCCCAGCCGGCTCGGTGCCCCAGCCAGGGGAGCGGTGTCCATCCCCGACAGCTCGGAGCTGAAGGGTATGGACTGAGCATCTCTGTTGTGACAGGAGCTGGAGACAGCCGGGCCTGGAAATGACTTCTCCTGGCAGGGACCAGATGTGTCAGGAGGAGCTTTGCCTGGGGCAGGGGGGAGGCTGCACAATAACAAGGGGAGTTTTGTCACGAGTCCCCTCCAGGCTTTAAAAGCAACACCTTGTCTCCCCCTTTCTACCTTCCTTCCTCCCCCACCCTCTCCACGCACACTCCTCACACCTCCAAAACCTATTTTGGGCCGCCTGATGAATCCCAGGCGCCTCAGGGAAGCAACAGAAGTGGCGGTGCACTCCAGGCGCTGCTTCACGCCGCTTCCTTGGCAATGCCCCCGAGCTCTGGCAAGCCAACGGAGCGGGGGAAGGAAGGAAGGGAGGGGGGAAAAGGAGGGTAATGAAGTGGTAAACGAGCCTGATCCTCAATATTGAGATTATTCGTGGCGTGGTGAGTGGGGAAGAGGATCCCACCTGGTCTTGGAGAGAGGTAGGGATGGTTGGGAAAACAGGTGGGATAGGTTCACCTGGTTTGGGATGGTGCTTGGGGAGGGGGTTACGGCAGCCTGGGAGAGGGGACGAGGCAGCTGGGAGTCTCTCTGGAGCCAGGGACAAAGGGGACAATGGGGGACAGCCTTGGGAGCCATCTGCCACCTCCTGAGCATCCTTCACTGGCTCCTGTTAGGATGAAGGGGGCCCAGGAGGAGGCAGGGAGAGCCCCGTTGGAGGGAGGGAGCTGGGTGAAAGGGGGAGCAAACGCTGCTGCTGTTCTCCCCCGTGTCGGTCGGGTGGAAGGGGGTGGTTAACACAGCCGAGTGGCAGCTCCGGCTGCTGAGGGCGACCGGCTGCGGTGCTGGCATCGATGGGGCTGGTATTGGTGGCCCCAGACCTGCACCTCATCACCTCATGCCCTTCAAACCTCCCACAGCCCTCCAGCTCCCAAGGGAGCTCAGCACGTCAGCTGCAACTGCAGCTTCATTTGCTTCAGCTGCGTTTCATTGGGGTTGATTTAATCCCACAGAAAGGAGCGTCCTCAGCCTCTTGGGGGGTGGTTGGGTGCTTGGGGCATCCTCGTGCTGGGGGAAATGGCTGCTGGCATAGACGAGCAGTGACATGAGCTCAGGGCTGAGATCTTGCTGGAGACTCCGGCAGGGCTGATCTGTGAAAGCCAGGGGCATCCTGGGCAGGGGGAGGCTATTTTGGGTGGCAATGCAGGAATAAAGCCCATGGGGCCAGGAAGCTGCTGTGGGACTGGGGAAGAGGGGCAGGGAGAGGCTGGCTGGGATAAAGAGAGGGTTTTGTGCTCATCTCCAGCTCTCCGAGACAGGACACGATGTTTTGATGTATGTGGGCATGTACACAGCATCTGGCATGCCTGGGTGGAGACTCTGGGTATCAGGAACTCAGTCTTGCCTCTGCTTTGTAGATGAATAGCTAGCTGCCATGCCCTTGTAGCAGATAGGGAAGGTTGGGGACAAAGGCATTAACCTGCTAATTTTTAGGCAGCTGAATGCCACGGCTCCCAGGGAATTCAATGAGGAAAAGCAGCCCTGGCTGGGTTAGATGTAAGGGGGTGGTTTCCAGCACCTCCACCACTCCGTGCTTTGCTTTAACCTCTCAGCCTGCTCTCACCCTCCTGATGGTGTTTCGTGCCTACTCTTTCTTGAAGGTTTTTTGTCAACTTCCCATCGGCCAAGCAGTACTTCAGCCAGTTCAAGCACATGGAGGGCCCGCTCGAGATGGAGAGGAGTTTGCAACTGCGTAAGCACGCTCGGCGGGTCATGGGAGCCATTAACACGGTGGTGGAGAACCTCAATGACTCCGAAAAGGTCTCCTCTGTTCTGGCCCTGGTGGGCAAGGCCCATGCCCTCAAGCACAAAGTGGAGCCCATCTACTTTAAGGTAAAGGATGGGAGCAAAAAAAAAAAAAAAAAAATCTCTGGGATGCTCTAGAAATTAGGATGAGGGCAGGAGAGAGGGAGCGGTGGTGAGCTGGTGCTGCCTGTCCTCGCCTGGAGGAGGTTGGCTGGTCGTGGCGGTTGCTCCGTGGTGCTGTCCCGTGCAAACCACCTTTCCCAAACGCAGCCGACGCTGGAGCATCAAGTACCTTGCCCTGCCCGGGGAAACCTGCCAGGCTGTGCCCTGCCTGCAGCCCCTCCGGGATGGTTGTGGCCGTATGTCCCGTCTTGTAGAAATCAAGCGTGACGGAAGGGACTAAATAATTTGAGGTGCCCAAATTAGGGAGACACCTGAACGGTCAAGCAGCACCTCATTGTGCCTGGGTCTCAGCCTCCCCCCCTGCCCGGGCAGGCTGGTTGCCTGCCCTGTCTGTTCCCTCCCGAATGTCTGTCTGTCCCGCAGGGAGTTGTCATTCCCAGAACGCAGCCACAGGATTAAACTGGGTTTCTTTAGGAAAAAGTGAAATTTGCTGTTAGCATCTCCCTGGAGAGTCATTAACCCCTCGCTGTCCGCCTCCCTCCAGAAACTCACTGGTGTCATGCTGGAGGTCATCGCTGAAGAATACGCCAACGACTTCACCCCGGAGGTGCACGGCGCCTGGACCAAGATGAAGACCCTCATCTGCACCCATGTGACGGCGGCGTACAAGGAGGTGGGCTGGGCGCAGTACCCCACCGCCACCCTGTGAGCGGCCAGCGGGGCCGGGCGAGGGGCAGGGAGGGCTTCGCTCACCCCAGGACTTCACTCTGGTCTCTTCTCAAGATCTTCGCTCAGTCTGGGGAGCCCGGTAGGGCCAACTCTGTTAGCTGCCAAGTCACAATTTGATCTCAATGGGGTTTAAAAACAAAGTAAATAAGCCAAAA
The DNA here is from genome assembly GCA_013389905.1 of Sula dactylatra. Taxonomy (NCBI): domain Eukaryota; kingdom Metazoa; phylum Chordata; class Aves; order Suliformes; family Sulidae; genus Sula; species Sula dactylatra. The sequence continues at coordinate 181,870 of WEKW01016893.1, read as the reverse complement.
AAAAAAAAAGAAATAAAAAATAGACCCACGAAGGGTGTGGGTGGGTCGGGGTGAAGCAGTTGCAGGGGACGCTGGAAGGGGATGCAGAGCGCGAGGGGAGAGCGCTGGTTGTTGGCTCCATCTTACTGCCCTGGCCTGTCCATCACCACCTCCCAAATCCTGCACCTCGCTTGCGCCGTCTCAAAGCCCCTTGCACAAGCTCTGCTGTGTGGCAGTGATGTGCAGCCCCGTTTACCGACGAATGACACAACCCTTGTTTTCCATGCAAAGCCCCCAGGTAATCCTGGCTCCTTGCTTTTGGGGGCACGATGCTTATGGGGACCGCCGGCTGCCCAGCTGGCACCAAAACCCGCTTTGCTTTGCACTTTCTCTGCTCACCGGGCAGGGCTGGTGGCTGCGGCCAGAGCCGCTCTCGACTGTCCGTCACCCCGCACCGTGGGCCGGCAGCAGCCCTCGCCTCTCCCGTCACCCGCAGTCCCTCTCCACCGCTGGCTGTTGCAAACCCTCCTGGGGCTGGAGGGAGCGAGGGGGTGCAAGAGGTGCTCCCCCAGCGTGGGGAAGGAGGGGGGTGCCTTTGCGCTGCCTCCCCTCGTGGCTCGGAGAGCGGCATGTAGGTGGGATCCCCGTGCCAGACGCAGGGAGCTGGCGAGCCCACCCGCCTGCCTTCAGCTCCCACGGCAGCAGGGATGTGCATGAGGAGGGGCTTGGGTGGCACAGCGTCGTGCCATTGCCCTGGGAGCTGGCGTGCGTCCGCCTGTCTGTCCGGCAGCCAGCACCGGGGCGGTGCAGGGGTGTAGGGCCAGGGCGGCTCTGCCCCACGCGGTGAGAAGCAGGGTTCAGGCTGTGATCAGGAGGGGGAAGGATGAAGCGGACATAGCAGGAGGGACTCCTGGGGGTGAAGGAAGGTCCCTGCTCTTGTTAAAATTAATAAATAACTTGTTACATAGATCACATTTCTGCCCTCTTGGTGAAACTGGGTTCCTTCAAATAAAGTGCCTGGTAGAAATCAACCCATGCAGGATCTGCGTCCCTCCTCGGGGGCTGGCAGTGCTCCTGCCCGTGCCTGGCAAAGGGCTCTGCCCCCCGAAACGAGATGTGGCTGCAGGGCTCACAGCACTCATTCTGCCTCCAGCACCGACTCCTGAAGCTGTGGGTGAGTCTGCTGCGTTTCTGCCTCAGTTTCCCCTTTGGTTACAAAAACGGAGGGGGACCCTCCTGCACACATGTGCTCTGCGTGACAGGGTGCTCTGGGGACTGACGGGTGAAAGTTTGGGGATGAAGCACCAGATGCGTTAGGAAGCTTTGGCATCCTTGCCACCCAGTTATTTCCCAGAATGTCTCTGTTATTTTTAAAGCTCTAACGTTAAAGGCGATATTACCTATTGCAGTGTGTGTGTGGGGGGGTGTTCCCTTCTGAGATTCCCTCTGGCCTCAATCCACTATTGCCCTGGAGAGCTTTCAGCTTTCCGGGAGAGACCAGCTCCTCTCCTGGATGTCAGCTTGATGGGCAGCGAGCCCATGGTCCCTGGCCGGGATCCCTGCGGCTGCCCTGGGGACATCCCCCCCTCCCAGGGACGCCGCTGGGACACCCCCCGGGACCGACCTCCCTCATCCGGAGCAGCCAGCCAGAACCTCCTGCTTTGCTTACCCGCAGCCAGTTCATCTGTGCTTTTCATCATCCCCAGGGAACAGGTTTTCTTCCTGTTTCTGGTGTTTTACTTCCATGCCCGGGGGCAGCTCTGCCCCCCAGCCCTGGCACCACCGGGGGGGGCGGCCAGCACCGGGTGCCTGCACCCAGAAAAATCTCTCCGTGGGGTTTTTCCCTTTTCTCCGCTGGCTGTAACAGCAGGTTTCTGCTCAGGATCCGTGAGAGCCTGTACGGAGGGGCAAACCCCAGCCCTGCTCCTTCCATCGCTCGTGCCAAGGTGCTGGCACAGCCCACGCCTGGGCAGCGACCCTGGGGGTGACTGTTCGCAGTGGCAGCGGGGGAGATGTCCTGTGCTGTTCCTCCGGGCTCGGTTAGGAGCAGCCTGGAGTCTGTGCCATCACCTGGTGCCCTGGCTCTGGGCAAAGGGGGATCTGGGGAGGGCTCCAAACGTCTTGCCTGTGTTCCCCAGTGCTCCTTCGCCTCCCTGCGGAGCCCTGGGACCAGGGTTAGTCCCAAAATATCCCCAGGACTCCGCTAAAGCCACTACAGCCCCGCTCTCTGGCCTTGCGGTTCTTTCGTCCCTATGTCCCGCAGTAAAACAGGTGGAGAGGAGCGATGGAGCCAGGAGCGATGGCACGTCCCGGGTGTAGCCAGGGGGCTGGGAGGGAATAACCGCTCGGGGCACAGCATGTCCTTGGCATGGCAGTGTGCGAGGGCAAGGTCAAAAGCAAGGGACAGGCATGGGGTGAGAAGTGATGCCGCTTCACTGGTGGGGTGGGATGTCATTTAGGGTCAGCACCCCCAAAGTTCAGTCCACCGGCCGATGCCTCCGGCTCACGTCTGAACGTCAAAGCAGCTGCTCGAGCCTTGCACAGCTGGTGGAGGCGTCTTTCAAACTCCTGCCGCTGGCTGGCGTCAGGATTAGGCCCCTGCGGGTGGGAAAAGACCTGTTCAGTCATTGATTTTGCTCCAGTGCAAGGCTGGAGAGTGGTTGCTTGGAGCAAGACTGTTAGATATTATTTTTTTTTTGGGTGCATCACGGGACTCTCGCAAGCGCAGCTCCACCGATTTCTGCCAAAACCTCGGGGCCAGCAGCACATATTTTCGATGAGTTCATGTACTCCCTATGCTCTGCCGACGCTGGGCCAGGGATGTTTCATCTTTAGACAAAGTTCACACATTAACCTTTGAGGTTAATATTCTCCAAGTGGGAATTTCATTTTTCAGTGCAAACCCTTCCTCTCCTTTCCCACAATCGAAATCAGGCTTGGTTGCAGTCAGCAGGGAAGTGATTTTTGGGGTGGCTGGGAAATTGCCCGACCCACCCGAGTGCCTTGGCTTTGGGGGAGCAGCAGTGAGGTCCCCCCACCTCACCTTTGAATGGGGCTTGGTTTCTTCTTCTTTTTTTTTTTTCTTTTATTTTTTTGGTAGTTTTTGGTTTGGTTTTTTTTTTGCATCCCTAGAAAAAAACTGACCCATGACCAGATGTGCCCACGCGTGTGTGTGCTGGGCTCAGGGTTTTTTCCAGGCACATTTCTCTAAAGTAAATCCAGATGTGTGCAGCTGCTGTCCCCCAAGGAGCTTCCCCCCCATCAGCCAAATTGCAGGCCAGTTGAATATATGCAAACAAAAACATGTTTATTTTTACCAGCTCTGTAGGAAGTAAAATGAAGCAGGGAAGGCGGCTGGGGCAGAGCTTGTGAGGGGAAGAGACGGAGATAAAGTGAGCGCCGCCCGCAGCAGAGCAGGCATTGCTTAAATCAGGGAAAATTCTCATCTGGGGAGCGGTAAAAATGGACAGAAAAAGGAAAAAATACCATTCCAGAGTGACAGGGCTGATAAATGCTGTGTGGAAGACCAGAAAGGGAGGCCGGGTCTTGGCTCTGAGCGTGGCTGTCCGGTGCACACGCCTGTACAGCTGCTCCCCGTTACCGCCAGCCCCGTGGCTCCCCCAGACCCCCTGCAGCCGGCTGGGGCCCCCGTATCCCCCCTGCCCTTCAGCTCCTGCTCTCTGGGCCACGGCGTTTCACCTCCCGGCGCGCTTGGGCTGAGGTAAGGGTGCTGCCCACGCGCGCTCTGGGCTCAGCTTTGCTCTCCTTGGTGGTGGCAGGTAGGGACCGACTTGCAAAGTTGTTCCCCCAAAATTCACAGGCAAGAAGCTGGGGGCTCAGGGCACGGTGCCGGCGTGTGCTGGGGACCGGCCGGTCTCTCTCCTTGTCCGGGGGGGACACCCCTGTGTCCCCCCACCCCGTTGCCTTCCCCAGAGATGCTGCCGGACTGCTCCTGCTCGCTCTGCTCCTCCGCGATGCCCGTGCCATTGCGGTTGTCCCCGTGCAAGCCAGCCGACCTCGGCTCAGAGCCGCTGCCCCCGTAACCAGGGCAGGATGTGGCCCCTGGCTCCGCCAGCGCCTCTGCGTTAGCGTCAGGGCTGGGCTTGGACCCACGACCTGGCCGGGAAAGTCTCTGTGCCCCCTGCCAGCAGCACATCGGTGCTGAGTGAGGGGGATCTGGTGTCCCCAGGGCAGGGTTCCCCCTCTCCAAGCACCCTGTCTCGGCTCCTTTTTGGGGCACCCACTCAGATCAAGCAGCTCGTGTTCCCCCACCCCAAGTTCGATGCTGCGTTTGGTCAGAGGGAGCTCAGTGCTGGAGGGAGGAGGAAGCGTTGGGGATGGGGTGGGACAGAAATCCCCCTCCTCACGGCAGGTAGAGCTCCGTATACACCCGGCCAGCTAGAGAGACACCTCAACGCCACCAGAGCCGTTCAGACAAGGTCCTTAAGGACCTTGTGCCACCACCCTTGTCTTCTCTTACAGTGAGACAAATCCCTGAGGCAGCCGAGCCGCTGGCTCTCCCGGGGGGCTCCTCTTGCACCTCTGCCAGTTTGCTCCAGTTTGCCCCAGCAAAGGGGATCCCAGCGTCTCCCCGCTCTCCGGGGAGGTGCGCAGCGACTTCAGTGGGGACCAGATTTCGGCTGGCTGGCCTCTGGCACCAGAGCTCAGCCTTCCCTGCCCCTTGCCGTAGGGAAGCCGCCCTGGTGCACTGATGTCGGTGCGAGGACTGCTCGGGGCCAGCACCAGCGATGCCGGACGGATGGGTGGAAGGGAAACCCATGAGCTAACCTTGGACCAACTTACCAGAAAGGGAGGGATAAAACTACCCGCCTGGGTCTGACCTATTTAACAGACTGCGACGCTAATTATTTTCCATAGCTGAAGTTGTCTCTAATTGTTAGTATGTCTTAACCAGCCCCACCGTGACCCACAGACGTGAGCCGGCGTGGTCTGATGTAACTCCGTGTCTTTCCTGTTACTGCTGCGGATACTGTTCATGTACGTGTTTCTCGGCGCTTCTGTGCTGGTTTTATACATGCCGTTTTGTGTAAGATGGGTGTAACTTGTTTTTTCTTTTTGTAGGTTTTTAGTATGTTTGTAACGGGACAGATTGGTGTTATTAAACCGAACCTTGTATCTTCAGTGGATAAATCAATCAAACCCCTCCAGCTCTTCTTGGTCTCTTTCCGGCAGGGTGGCTGCGAGGCTGGGGGGATGCGGGGGGCTGCCCCGTGGCCAGGCACGTCTGTGGGTGCCTGCTCGCTCCGGGGCACCGGCGAGGAAGCTTTGCGGCTAGAAAGGAGCAGCAAAGGGAGGAGACGTGCTCTTCGCTGCCCTTCTGCGCCAAGGGGGTAGGGGCATTTTACTGATGGGCTCAGGTGAGAAGGGTAAGGTCCGCTCCTCCTCTGGGCTCTTTGCTTGGCTTCCAGGTACGTTGTGCAAACCTCCGGGAGCTCTCCCCGAATCAGGAGCTGCTCCCGCGCCTTCGCCAGCCTGGCCAGCCCAAAATGCATGCAGGGAGGATGAGCTGCATGGGACTGGCCGGGGACTTTCCGTAACAGCCATCCTAAGGCTGATACGCAGCTTCCATGGCTCCAAGTTTTCCATGGCTCTGTCCTACACGGCTCCTCCTGTGCCTCTTGCAGTGGCTGAATCATGTTGCAGTGGGATGGGTCCCAGCACAGTTGGGCCACGCTGTGGTTTCCCTCCGTGGGTCTTTCCAGCTCCCTCTTTTGCAAAACGGGCCCGTGACGTGTTTGTAGACCTCCGTCAAATTTGGTTGATGCTGGCCAACCTTTCCAAAGTTGCTGGCAGAGGACGGATGGACAGACAGACGGTGTTATGGTCCCATAAGCCCCATTTCCTTGGGATGCAAGGCTTGGAAAAGAAATCCAAGCAATCCTTTTTATTTTGCTCCTCTCTGTTGATGCCAAGCACATCAGCACAGGTCAGAATGAGCTTTCAGGGAAGGGAAAGCTCATCCCACCGGGGTGGTAGAAACCACCAGCACTTGGCCACAAGCAATTTTAAGGGGAGCAATCCCAGCTTGGGACCCCAGTCTGAGGCTGGGGAGCCTCAGTGGGGTCTGAGAGGGAGGAGGGCACAGACTGGTGCCTTGGGGGCTGCCCAGGGTCTCAGGGAGCCTGATGCTGTCTTGTCTCCTGTTGGGCTGAGGACAACGATGACATTCTCCAGCCCTGCACGTGGTGCAGCAGCTCTTGTGTGGGCAGGCACTTGAACTAGTCGGGGGTCTCCAAGCTACATGGACTGGGCTGGCCGTGCAAGGGGAGCCTATTTCTTCCCCTACAGCTTAGCCAAACCAAGCCCAACTGGCCACGGCCGTGGAGAAGGGAACAAAAGGCCAACCCACGTGGTGAGGGGAATAACTGCCTGGTTCAATCTGTCTTCTTCCACTGCGTCTTTTTTTGGGGGGAAAACCACTTGGCGCTGTTAATGCAATTAATAAGCCGTCCTCGGAGTCTCCACCACATCCTGTATACACTTCCAGGCAGAAGCGAACAGTCAGCAAAGCCCACACACTGCTATGCTCCAGATGGGAAACATTGGCTTGGAAACCACAAGCAAAAGGACTGGCTGGCTCAGGAATCGGGAGGTTGCGGTGGGGACGTGAAGCTCCCGGACCTTTGCACGCTGGGCTGAGACAAGCCAGAACCAGTGGTGGCTGGAGGGCACTGACACGGGGCTGGTTTTTCCAAAGGCTTGTTGAAAAGGAGCTGGAAATTTCAGCATTACCTTGCAGGGAGAAGATATGTACACAGCCCTTCACTTCGTACTAATATTTACCCCCAGATCCCATCAGTTCGGGGGCGCTATGACGATCGTGCCATGACCCAGATCCCGTGGCCACGCTCGTGCTCTGCAAGCGTTGGCGGAAAAGGAGACAGGGTAGGAGGCTGAGGCTCGTGGCTCGCTGGCAAATTGGCCCAGGCACCAGGGTGATGGGCTTATACCCTCCTGCTGCCCTGTGCCCAGGGCGGGGGGCTAAAACCACCTTGTTTCCAAGTGTCACAGCCTGGGGATGCTGCTCTCCAGGAGGCAAACCCTGCCCCAGGGAGCCGGAGGAGATCCAGCTCTTAGACACCACCTCGGTGGCCCCGGTCACGTTTTACGGGCTGGGGAGTGGGGGGAGAGGGGAATTTGATAGCTGAGGCATGGCACGGGGTGTGCTCCAGCCGCAGCAAAGCCTGTCTGCCCACGCTGCTGGCCACGGGGTCCGGCGCTCCCTGCCCAGTGCCTGCCACGTGCCGGGGGAATTGCGGCTTCACAAACCCGATGTGGATTTGGCTCAGAGGTGGCACATCGCCGCCGTGTCCATATCCTGCCGGCGCCCAGCGACAGCCAAGGGGAGAGCCAGGAGGTTACTGCAAGGGACAGACAGAAATCCCCTGCAAGGGGGAGATTAAAAAAGGGAATATGCAGTAACTGCGCTGCACAAATACCTATTAGCACCCAGCCTGCAGGAGCTGGCAGTGAGGAGAAGTCCTCCCTTGAGTGCTGGGTGGCACAGGGCGAGAAACCTCGGGAGATCAAGCCCACAGGCTCCCAACGGCTTGAAGGACACATCCCTTCTCCATTATCTGCACCGAGATAACAGCCAGGAGCTCCAGACTTTGCTGGACCAACCGCCCTATGGCCACCCTCACCAGTGCGGGATTTTTGGTGGCTCCTTGCTCAGAGCAAAGCCCCCGGGGTCAAAAAAAAAAATAAAAAGGCAGGAAAAAATCACCCCACCCCGGTGGGGTTGACACTGAGCAGGAGCTGGCCCTTCCTTCCGCACCCGGCTCCTCTTCAGCTGCGCCGGCTGATATGGTTTATCTGAGCAGTGCTGAATGTAAACGCTGTCAGTGCTGGCCGGGATTAATTCCTGGGAGTTTGGCAGCCAAGAGATGAAATAACAGCGCTGGGGTGGGGGGAAGTGCACATCTCAGACTGAAAAATCCTCCTGGCTAATTTACAGCCAGGTTTCTCTTCTCCCAGGCGCTCTTGAGAGAGAGCAAAGCTGAGGGCAGAGGGAGGAAGGGGGAGAGGACCAGGAGGAGGAGGAGGATGGCTCCCGGGGGGGCAGGCTGCCTCTTCCTCCTCTTCCTCCCCTCTGGGACCCAAGGGAGCGGGGATGATTGGGAAGCCCCACTTGGCCCATGCGCAGGAGCTGGCCCCATGGTGCCCAGTAGCGCTTGGCCCCACTGCCAGGGACCCGGGGGGGGACACACACGACCCGCAGCCCCCAGCCCAGCCAAATCGCCCTCTGGTTTTGCAGGACCTCCCGGGTGCCGGTGGAGGAAGCAGCACCGAAGGCACCGAGGTGCTCCGGGACACCTGAACCCGGACAGCCAGCCAGCACCATGCCCGAGAGAGGAGCCTCTGCTTTCTGCGCGCTGTGGGTCGATGCGCGTTGGCCTGGGGGGCGATTGCATCCCCCCACTGACGAGCATCGGCTCCCCTCTCTTTGGGAGCAAACCAGCAAAAAGCACATTCCTGTTGCTCGGCGCATTAAACACCGCGAGATCCCCCGAACCAAAGAGCTTTGCTGGTGGGAACGCTCCCGTCCCCAGCAGATGGGACATCTACTGCTGTTTGTTACAAATCCTTTTTATTAACTGACAAGTGTATTTGCTTTAAGGGAAAGCTTAGAAATCCGACTGTTGTCTGTATATTTGACCAGTCCTGAGGCTGATGTTCCAAACACCTCCTGAAATAAAACAATCATCGGGCTCTGCCGTGTTGTTGTAGTTTTATATTTATATAGCAGAGGGATTTGTTTTGGGGATACTTTTCTAAGCAATAGTGTTTTTCATTTGCTTTCTTGAGATACTTCAGTAAATAACTACAAATACTTTCATTTATTTTTATTGTTTTCTTGGTAGAGGAGAAAATTGGCTGGACAAAAAGCCCAGCAGTACATGGGCAGGTAAATCGGTTTACTTTAAACTTCAGGAAGCCAATGTCTCATCTGTCTGCCAAGAGCCGAGCATCACTCAGGGCTCTGCTACCAGCAAATTATGGTTATGCTCAGGATTTAACAATATATTTTATATCTACCTACATATAATGTAGTCCTGTAGACATACTTTTGAGGTCTCGGTGCTGCCTGGGAGGCGTGTGGCTTTGTGTGCCTCGTGGTGTTGCTGCTGTTCCCCGGGGCCGGGGCCAGCTGCCCTGCCTGTGCCCTGCCTGTGCCCGGCCTGAGCCCTGCCTGTGCCCTGCCTGTGCCCTGCCTGTGCCCTGCCTGTGCCCTGCCTGTGCCCTGCCTGAGCCCTGCCTGAGCCCTGCCTGTGCCCTGTGCCCTGCCTGTGCCCTGCTTGTACCCTGCTTGTACCCTGAGCCCTGCCTGTGCCCTGTGCCCTGCCTGTGCCCTGCCTGTGTCCTGCCTGTGCCCTGCCTGAGCCCTGCCTGAGCCCTGCTTGTGCCCTGCTTGTGCCCTGCCTGCTGCCAGGATGCGGCCAGGCGCTTTCTGTCCCTTGCGACAGGGTGTCCCTGGGCCGCCTCTGCCGGGGCACCGGGAGACCCCCACAGCAGCTCTGTGGGTGCCAACGGGGTGCAAAAGGCAGGGAGCAGGTCCTGGAAATCAGCTTTGGGAACCTGATTTGAAAAAATAATCCTAGTGATGAATGGCTGGGCGGGGGGGTCAGTGAGGCAGTGGCCGTCCTCCCCCTCCATGAAAACCCACCCGTGCCATGGCCCACTTTGGGACCAGAGGCTGGCAGGGGGTCGGAGTGACAACGGAGCGGGGTGCCTGCAGGGCTGGGGTGTCTGCATAGGTGTTGTGCCTACAGATACTGGGGCGCCTATGGAGAGACAAGGGTGCCAGCAGAGATGCGGGTGCTGACAAGGATGCGCCGGGGAAGCGGCTGTTTTGGCAGCCAAGCCTTGCTCTCTACCAAGCACCCATCTCCCCTGGGGTCCTGCGTCGAGGGATGCTGAACCCTGCCCGGCGCCAGCCCTTCCCCGGCTAAGAGGGGCCGAGGCTGACGGAGGGCTGTGGCGCACGGTCAGCCAGAGCTCTGCTCCCCGCACCATCCTGGCTGCGGGATGCGGCTTGGCTCGGCGCCGGCGGCAGGCAGGTAACCTCTCCGAAGGTGAATGCAGACGGCTGTGCAGGTAAACACCGTGCTGCAGCCTCTGCTCGGCCGGGCGTGGATCCACTGAGCCCGGGCACAGCTCATCCTGCAGTCCAAGGAGCAGCAGCGGGGAGGTAGGCAAGGCCAGGGGGACGCTCGGGGACAAACGGGTGGCTTCTCCTCCCAGCTCGCCTGCCCAAGGACACCCAGCAGGCAGGAAGGTTCAGCCTCTTGCAGAGCTGCTGTTCCAGCAGTAAACATTGCATTCAGCTCCACAAACCAGAACCACCCCTGGCAGCCGCGGCTCAGCATCAGGGCAGCCCAGCATCTCCCAGCCCGGCCTGTGCGTACAGGCTCAGCAGACGGAGCCGCTGGGAAGGCTGGATAAATAGCAGCGGGCGAGGAAGATTGCTTCTCAAAGGTCACTGCTTCCTCCGCACTGCTGTGATTTCATTGCTTCAATCCCGCCTCCTCCACCCCCCCCAAGCCCCCGTCCCAGCAGCTCCCACTGACCCCAGCCCCAGTGCCAGGGGGCGAAGCAGCCTCCCCATCCAGCCAGGCTATTCCCAGCCCTATCCTCTGACTGGGCGGTCATTTCTACTGGAGGGAAAATTCCCAAAGCCAGACCATCGTCCTGCGAGATTTGCCAAAGGGAACAGGCGGCTCCCGGCCTCCTGGCCTACTAAATCACCCCAGAGCCCTCCCAAATGTTTATTCTTTGGGAAAGCAATAAAAAAAGAAGGAAACCCCAAAAGACAAACTCCCACCAGCCTGCCTTTGACTGCATTTTACATGGTTCTGTTTCTTAATGCTTTCCCACTGCAGGCTGGCTGAGGAGGGAGGGAGGGAAGGTGGGAGGAAACAGTACCCGAAGGGGGTAAAAATACAAATTTCCCACTAATTTGTGTCTGGAGGGGTCTGTGCGCTGCTAGGGTGGCTCGGTCAGGATCTGGGGGTGACAGTCTGGGTCCCCCAGCTCCCCACGCTGCGGACCTGGAGGTGAGCAGGAGCATCCCCATGTTTGCAAAGGTGAGCGGGCACAGGGCAGCCGCAGAGCACGGCACGGGTGGGCGATGGGTGCTGCTCGCCATCTCCCAGCCCCTCGATGGCTGCGGCAGAGACGGGCAGGTGAGGACACCGTGACAAGCTCCATCTGCCGGACAGCCGGGTGACACCACTGCCACCAGCACTTGATGCTGGTGGGAAAGGCTTTGGGGGGCTTTTCCATCCGCTCTTCCCTCACAGAACCAGACCTGGGTTCCCGGTTTGCCTGATAGGAAAAACTTCCCCCCGTCTTTGCGTGAAGCACCGAGACGGGAGGTCCCAGGGTGCCCCGTGTCCTCAGGGGCTGGGCAGAGGTGACAGCCGTGACACCCGGCGTGGCACCAGCGGCGACGGGGCAGCGGGGCAGCAGACGCAGGTGAGATGGAGGCAAGAGGGAAGGGAGCGCTGAGCGATGGCAGAGGCTGAGCATCCTCTGCTGCGGCTGGCAACAGCTTCCACCCTGCTCCCAGCGGCACCGAGTGCGGCCGCGGCCTGGCCTCTGCCGTTCGCACCGGGAACGGCAGCGCTGCAGGCAGCCGGCTCCGGCACCGGGCTGCTTTGGCGCTGGCACAGCAGGCAGCTGCCTGCCAAGGGGCTGTGCTGGCTTGCAGCGGGCAGAGGTGATGGTGGCAGCGGGAGCAGGCATGGTTTAACCCTGGGTGAGATGAGACAGCGTGAGAACGGGACATGGCGGGGCTCAAACCGGTGGTGAGGGCTGGGGCAAGACGTGTCCCCTCCACAAGGGGCTTTTCCCCCAGGTTGTGTCCCGAGAGGCCAAGGGACAAGGGGATGGGGGGGGCAGGCACCCAGATGGGCTGCGGGGACACAAACCCATCTCCCTGCATATGGGAGCAACTCAGGACAACCCAGGGGATCTCACACCCGGGGGCGGGGGCTTGTGAAGAGCCAGAAAGGGGGAAAAAAACTCCTGGAGAGCCTGGACTGAGATGTTTTAGGAAGCGGTTGATGTGTTGGAAAGACAAGGAAACCTTGGACTGCAGCCCCAGGATGGGAGCGTGGGGGTTTTACAATACAAAAACTACAAGGTTGTGAAAACCAGGATCTTTCACCCAGAGCATCCTCGTATCGCTGCCTCTGAAAAGTCACCGGGGCTGGTGCCAGGCTCCCGGAGCCCCTCCGCAGGCGGGGGCCCACCCAAAAGGCTGCTCCCCGGCCCCGTCCAGGCCCAGCACATCTCCCAACGGTGATTCCATCCACCTGTGTGTCCCAGCCAGGGGCAGAGGGTGCCTGGCGAGCAGGGAAGGTCAAACCCCGCAGGAGGCAGGGCTCCCTCTCCCCGGGGAGCAGGCAGCCTCCCGGCTCCGCCAGCATTCCTGCAGCGACGGCTGGGCTCATGCCACATGTCACAGCCCCGTTGGCAGCCAGGTTTGTGCACTGTCATCCTTGGGAGGAAAAACTGCAGCTGCCCTGAAAGCGAATGCCCTCTTCCAAACGTTCTTGAATTGTCTGAGAAAAAGTCCTGCTACAGGGATACCAAGGCCAGGGGAAGCGGGGCTGAGCTTGCCTCTGAAAAGCCTCTTTAAAACGCCCTGAAACTTTGGCTTTGGTTTCTGATGAAGCCCGATGCTGCTCAGATCTCCTCCCCGGCGGGCACTGCAATGTGTCTCCCCACCCAGAGACCGGACCTACCCTGGCAGCAGCCACCTCCCTTCAGCGGGCAGTGAGCAGCAGGACCTTGCCTGGCCCCAAGCTGCTGGGGACGGATCCCACCCGGGAGGATTTCATAGTGTGACAGGGTGGGATGGCTCCTGCCAAGATGTCCCAGCCCTGGGCCCGGCACATTGCACCGGGGGCTCCCAGCAAGTCACCCAGCGGCACCGCTGCAGGGTGCACCCTGCGCGGGACGGGTCTCCCAACGCCGTGTCCCCTTCCTGCTTTCCTCTGGGGACAGGCCAGCCGGGACATTTCGGGCCGGAGCGGGCCGTGGAGCGGTTTGCACGGCAGAGGGAAGCGCTCTGCAGAGCATCTCCCCGGCGCGCTGATGCAATGCCCTGACGTTGCTGCCTTGGGGGTTTTTCGGTCATTTCTTTCACTTCCTCATTGCCCAACGCTCCGCGGGGTTTGCAGTCACTGTCCTCTTTCCCTCCGTGGGCCTCGCCAGCCCACACGGGGCTCTGCCCGGCTCCTGCGCAGACGGACACATCCTGCGGGCCCAAGCCTTGGAGCGGAACGCGGGCAGGACCACCGGAGCAATGGTTTTTGTCGGCCGTTGTTTGGCCCAGCCAAAGACAGGCTGATCTGTCCCCTCCCAGACACGGGGAGAAGTCGTTGCCTGGCATCTTGGCACAGGTCCCTGCTTGCCACCTGCCCCAGCTTGCAGCTGGGGACACCCCACCTCACCCCTGAGTCACAGGCAGGGATCGTCCACCACCCCACGGCACAGCCCGCCTCGGGTGTCCGTGCCCAGCCACCCACCCGGCACCTACCGGGCTCTCCCCTTCTCCACCCGCTTCAACACAAAACTTCAAAGGAGCTGGGGGAAACCGAAAGCTTTTTCCACCCTTTCTTCTACCAGGAAGCGGGAGCAGATTTGTTGAGCAAGAACCCGTGGAAGGTGGCGGGCCACCGCGAGCATGAGCTCAACACCCTACTAGACATCAGTGAATCCAAGCTGGACCTGAGCTGCAGCACCCAGGGACAGCTTTAGCACAGCAGGCTTGCTTGAAGTGTCCCTGTCCGGGTAAGATAAATATAGAGGAAAAATGCAGTTTTGAATAGCAAGGCAAAGTTAACTCCTGGTCCTGCCCGGTCCTGGCTGCAAATTCCGCGCGCGCTCTCCCGAGCCCTGCAGCTCCATCACAAATCGATTTGGTAGCAAAACCCAGGGCGTATTTTCCCATACAAAAGCCTCAGCAATACAGCCGTGCCAGGCCAATCCATAAAGGTCTCTCCTCAGCCCCCAGATCCCGCTGGCATCCGCAGGGGTGGGAAGAGGCTGACGGGAGGCTGTTGCGGAAGCCGAGCGACCCGGTGCCGGGGGCGGCGGGAGCCGGGGCAGCTCTGCCAGGCTCCGGAAGAGTCACCGCTGCGAAGGCCAACGCGACCGGCTCTGCAGCTGCNTGCCCACCGCGCTGCCCACCGCGCTGCCCAGCACGCCGGGGTCCCGCCGCGCGGAGTGGACTCAGGGGCCACACCCTGGGGTCCTGATAGTGCCCAGGCCTAACAATAGCTGGTTCTAATAGTGCCCAGTCCTAACAGAGCCTGGCCCTAGTAGTGCCCGGTCCTGACAATGCCCAGTCCTAGCAGAGCCTGGTCCTAGCAGAGCCCAGTCCTAGCAGAGCCCAGACCTAGCAGAGCCCGGACCTAGCAGAGCCCGGACCTAGCAGAGCCTGGTCGTGAAAGTGCCCAGTCCTAGCAGAGCCCAGCCCTAGTAGTGCCTGGTCCTAGTATTGGCCAGTCCTAACAAAGCCTGGTCCTAGCAGAGCCTGGTCCTAGCAGTGCCCAGACCTAACAGAGCCCGGTCCTAGCAGTGCCTGGTCCTAACAAAGCCCAGTCCTGACAGAGCCCGGTCCTGGCAGTGCCTGGTCCTAACAAAGCCCAGTCCTGACAGAGCCCGGTCCTAACAGTGCCCAGTTCTAACCTAGCCTGGTCCTAGCAGTGCCCAGTCCTAACAAAGCCTGGTCCTAGCAGTGCCCAGTCCTAACAGAGCCCGGTCCTGGCAGTGCCCAGTCCTAACAGAGCCTACTCTTAGCAGTGATCGGTCCTAACAGAGCCCGGTCCTGGCAGTGCCCGGTCCTAACAGAGCCCGGTCCTGGCAGTGCCCGGTCCCCGGGGCAGGGGGCCGGGCCGGGCGCAGGGGCTCAGCCCCGCCGTGGGGCCCGTTGAGC
>WEKW01016893.1:143866-157365 GCA_013389905.1 Sula dactylatra | reverse complement strand
GGTGGCCACTGCCCCCAGCCCACACGGCCAAGGGGACTTCAGCCCTCGGGGGCTGCTCCCCTCCTCCCTGCTCTCTCAGTGCCAAATATTGCGTTAATGCAGAGCCGTGAAAACTGCTCCGGCCGCGCCGCGTGACCGGGACGGCAGGTGCCCGCCGGATTGTGCCAGCTCCCCCGGGAGCTGCATCGCCTCGCCTGCGGCTCGGGGGAGGCCGGGTCCGTCCCTCCACCCGCGCTGCGTGGGGAGCCGGTGGGGAGTGGGACCGGGCTTTTAAATGTGCTGCGAACCTGCTTCGCCAGGGGGCACGGAGGTCCTTGCTAAGGGCTGCCTGGGGGTGATGTGAGCAATTGGGGATGGGATTTCGGGATGAGGGGGTAAGAGCGGGGTTGCGCAAGAGCACTGCGTCCTCTCGCACCTCTTAATGACACAGTGTGGCTCCAATTTCTGCAGCCCTGGCTGTGTCAGCTGCCACCACTGAGAGCCCTTCCCCTGAGCTGGAGGAGGATGAGGGTGTCCTGGGGCTTGCTCCGACCCCAGCGTGTTCCCATCCCTGGCTCGCCGGAGCAGCTGGCATCTCGAGCTCATTGCTGGCTGCCCTGGGAGGAAAACAAACAGCGTCTCCAGCTCACCAGCGGGACGGAAAGTTTTGCTTGCTGGGGCCGGACCGCCTGGCTGGCATTCTCCCAGCTTAGCAGCTATTAAATACCTCAGCAAGGCGCTCGCGTTCCCTGCCCGCTCGTCGCGGGTGCCTCGCTTCCCAGGAGCTTTGCCCGGCAGCGGTGGGCGAAAGCCCCCTGCCCGCCCCATGCAGTCCCCCTGCCGCGGAGCAAGGTGCGTCGCTGCAAATGGCAGCTTTTCCTCCTCCTGCCGCCCTGTGCCACCGCTGGTCCGTGTCCGCGGGGTCCGGCCGCCGGCAGCCCTGTCCCCAGGCCTGGGGAGCTGTTGAGCTCAGCTCTCCCTCCACCTGGGATGCTCCTGCAGCCCTTGCCTGCTTTCCCTTCGTGGCTTTTCATTGCAGCCTCTCTCCCCACCAGGTGAGGCAGGAGGAGCTCGGCCGTGCGCCGGGGCTCCCGTGCACGAAGGACGGAGGAGGAAGAGGAGGAGGAAGGCTGCCACGGGTGTTTGCCATTGAGACACGCTGCGTGGGATCCCTGCCACTCTTATGAGGTAGGGAAACCCTGGTGGGGGCTGGCACTGGCTGACCCCCCCCAGGAGAAATCTGGGGGCTGGTTGCTCCCAGCTTTGGCGCTTAACGGCAACGAGGGGTGAGGCAGCAGCTGAGCTGCCGGCAGCACCCAAGGGTGCTGCTTCGGTGCCTCTGGGGAGAAGGGGAGGCAGGCAGCGTGCTGCGATGCTGCCTGTAATCACAGGCGCTGCCTCCAGCAGCATCTCACCTGATTCTAGTGGTGTCTGCGTGATGGCTTCCTCGCATCTTCCTGTCTGGATCCCCACCACGAACGGATTTACTGCCAAGACTGGAGAGGAGCAGGGTTAATTTGGGAATAGGGACTCTTCCCTGCCACCAGCTGGGGCTGCTGGTGCCCCTCAACGGAGGGATCCTGGTGAAGCCACCGCTCAGGTTGCACCTGACATGGCCCCTGCCACACGCACGGCTCGCCCCGTGCCTGCCCTGCGGCACCCCAGCCAACCCAGCACCCGTTTTAAGCCGTGCAGGGGGAGGCAGGAGCAGCGGGCTGTCACCTGGGCCAGGAGCTGGCGGAGGGCAGCAGTGCCCTCTAGTGCCACAGCCTCTGGGCTCGCATGTCCCCAGGGAGCTGGTCCCATGGCGACACCACGCTGCTAAAGCCAGGCTTTGTTTGTGGGGGGGTCCGAAGGGAGGGTCGTGCTCGGGACCCGAGTGCTGGGTGAGCTACAGAAGTGCCCCTGTGCCTGCTTCCTGTTGGGCACATGCTGCCAAGGGGGGTACCCTGTTGCAGAGGGAGCTGGCGGGGGTCTCGACCGCCCAGCTGACTACTTGAGCACCCTCACCCGGCGAGAGCAGAGCAGGGTGCAAGGCCGTATGGCTGCGCTGGTTATTGGGATCCTGCGCAGAGAGAGGGGCCAGGCCCATGGGTCGAGCTGGAGTTTTGCAGCCAGTGGCACTGTTGGACTCTGAGCTCCAACTTGGTGGTGGTGGGTGGCAGCGGAGGAGCCCCAGCGGGACGCCTGGTCCCCCCAGGGGACTCGGCTCCCATCTACCCCTGGGAGCAGATCCCATGGGGATGCCATGGCCAGCCCATGGCAGGTCCCGGCGCATGCCGCGCGGGATGAGCGTGGCAGGTGACACCATCCCCGTGGCCATGGTTGTGCCAGGGGAGACAAGGGATGCTCCTAAGACCTGTGCAAGTCCCCTGTGTGCTGGCATGTGGTCAGCGGGAATGGGAAGAGGCCGGGGGGGCTGTGCCTCCCTTCAAGATTGCTCGAGGAATTACCCACATCTCTTGGCCCTTAAGCTTCCCCCTCCGTGCATGTGGTGCTGGGGAGGATTCTGCCGCCCAGCCTGGGGTGCGTGTGCATGTGCCGGAGGTGGATGTCCTGCATCTTCCCTCCCACGGAGCACCGTGGCACATGGTGGGTCCCGGCTCCGTGGCTGGAGGTGGCACGGGCTGCCCCAGCCCCTCTCGCTGCAGCAGGAGCCGTCCCCCACCTGGGGGCTGTGCTGCAGGTGGGGATGGGAAATGGGTGTTTTCAGGCTTTGCGTGTCCCCTGCCTGGCTGCATCCCCTCCCTTCCCACCCTGCCCTGCACGGGCAAGGGGAGCTCTTTGCAGAGCCCTCAGGAGCACCGCGATCCCCCCGCGGCTCCCTCGCTGTGCCGAACCAGCCGCAGCTGTGTGCCGTGGGCCCGGCCAGGGCTTGCAGGGATCCCCTCGTGTCTCCCATGCATGTGCCAGGTTGGTCAGGCACATCCTGACAGGGTGTGAAACCCGGGTGTCCCACAGGTACGGGCCAGGGTGATGGGGGTGCTCTGAGCCTATCACTCCTGCCATCCCTCGCTCCGCTCCCGGCAGGTGGAGGGGTGGTGCTGGTGGTCCTGGGGGACTGGGAGCGACTGGGTGATGGAAGCCCTCCTGTCCACCCAAACCCAGGGAGGGGGTGTGGGTTTTGGGGACACAGCAGCTGGGCTGCTGGTGGCGAGGTCTCACAGCACAGCCAGTGGCGCAGGGGGCTGAGGCTGGTGAGATCCCACTGGTGAGGCCCCCACGTCCCACCGGGACCCAGCCTCTCCCCACGCGTGCGCTCCTGGGGGGATGTTTCTCCCCCTCTTGCTGACTCCTTGCACCCTCCCAGCCTGCTGACCACCGCCGGCCCGAGATGTCAGCCGGCGACAAGAACGGGGGCAGCCGCTCCAACAGCAGCCGCCTGCAGAGCAAGAAGCCCCCCAACCTCTCCATCATCATCCCCCCCCGGGAGGCGGAGGAGGATGGCACCCGTAAGGAGGTGAGCGACGGGGAGCTGTGTCCATCCCATGCTGGACTTGGGGGGCCATCATCCCCAGGGGACCCCCCACATGCCATCCCATCCCTGACACCCCGCTCTGCCTTCCAGCCCTCCAAGGTCCCCATCTACCGAAAGAGCAAGAGCCTGCAGGAGCCCCGCACGAAGGGATCCGATGGCTTGGAGCGCCGGCCTGGCTTCCGCCGGCAGACTTCCCTGTCCCAGAGCATCCGCAAGTGAGGGCCGGGAAGCGGTGGCATGAGGGCAGGGTGGGTCTGGCAGCAGTGGGGTCACCGAAGGGGTCCCTTGGTCCCCATCGGGGTGTTGTGGCTGTGGGTACTGGCAGAGGACTTGGGATGAGGATGGAGAGCTGGGGCTTGGAAGGGAACGCCTTGCAGGGTTTGATGGCGCTCCGTTTCGACTCGCTGGTGTCTGCCTGGGGATAATCCTGCAGCAGGACTGTTTAGTATTAATTCAAACCATTGTTTCGCACCTTGGAAAAACTTCTCTGCCCCATTTATGTAGGACCTTCAAAAGCACCTTGAGCTGGACGTCTGCTGCAGCCCAGAGCTGATGCACTGTCCCATGCAAGGTGCAAGTCTCGATGGAGTTACCTCTCCAGAGAGAGCCAAAGGCCAGCGACCCCTCTGCAGCATCCCTTCCCCGACCCATAGCCAGGTCACAACTTGCCCTGCTGCGGGCTGAGCTGAGACACCCCAACGCAAATCACCTGCCGGAGGGGATGCCCGGGCGGGGTGGTGGTACCCGGGGTGGGGGGAGCCGCTGGGTGACAAGCCCCTCGTGTGTCCAGGGGCACGGCGCAATGGTTTGGCGTCAGCAGCGACTGGGAGGGGAAGCGGCAGCAGTGGCAACGCAAGAGCTTGCAGCACTGCAGCATGAGATACGGCAAGCTGAAGCCTGCCTACCGCGACATGGAGCTGCCCAGCCAGGAGGTGCCCTCCTTCCAAGGCACCGAGTCGCCCAAGCCTGCCAAGATGCCCAAGGTAGAGCTCGGGGCACGGGGTCTGGCTCCCAGCCTTGCCCTCCCAGCACCGACACCTCTTCCCTCCTCCAGATCGTGGACCCGCTGGCCAGGGGCCGTCCCTTCCGCCATCCCGATGAGACCGACCGTCCCCACACGCCCCACCACGTCCTGCCGCCGCTCACCCCTGGCGTCGTCTCCTTGGCCTCCTTCAACAGCATCCGCTCCGGCTACGGCCGCCTGCCACGCAGGAAGAGGGAGTCCGTCGCCCACATGAGCTTCAAGGCAGCCGCGGCCCTTCTCCGTGTGAGTTCTGGGGACCTGAGGGACATCGTCTCTTTCCTGACCTGAGTTTCAGCTCTGTCCCTCACCCATCGTCTTTGCTTCTTGGCTCTTTGCTTTGCACAGAGATTGCTGTCTCTCCAGGGTGGGTTTGAGGGGGGAGGTTGGTGGGTTTTAACCCGAGCTCTGCTTAAAGAGGGGAGTTTTGGTGAAAACGGGATGTCCTTAGAAAAAAGCAGCTTCTGAGTTTCACTGCTGAGGAGCCAGGAAGCTTCTCCAGCAGCTTTCTAGCCCCCGGGGAGCCCCGGGCAAGCCTTGGGGACAGGTTTGTGGGACTGAGACCAAAGGGGATTCAGTGTTCACTTGTGCTGACTAACACGGTCATGGTCCAGCGCTGGCTCTGAGGAGCTAAAGGCAGCATGTGCTGCCAGCTCCTGCTGCCTGCCCTTCCCACGTGGAGGGATGTGGTGGTCGGCTGGGATTTAACCCTTGCCACTTGGCCTTGGGGAGGGAACCGATGAGAAACCCTCGGTGCTGCAAAAACTGGCGGGGTTCTGGTTGCTTACCCTCATTTGCTTCCCCTGCCAAAGGGACGCTCTGTCCTGGAGCCGCTGGCTCCCAAGCAGAGGAGCAAGAGGAGCTTCATGTACCCCAGCTTCATGGATGAGGACGTGGTGGATGCTGCCGATACCCTGGACTCGTCCTTCTTCAGTAAGGCAAGCGCCATTCCACGCCAGCCGCCGGAGCGGGGAGGGGGTCCCGGTGCCCCTGCACGGGGGCTGGACGCGGAGCGGGGCTCTGACGGGGACCCCCGTGTCGGTGCTTCGCCCTGCCTGGCAGCAGGGGCATCGGTGGCCACTGTGCCCGGCGCTGCAGAGCCCTGGTCTCGGTGGTGCTCCTTGGGGGTGGCAGGGAGCGATGCCGCCATCGTGGGCACGTTTCGCACCCTGTGACGTGCGGTTAATGGGACGTCGATGGGGATCACCACCTTCCCAGGCTCCGGGGCCAGGTGGAGCCAGGCTCCCTGGTGATGGGCATGCTCGGTCAGGGGGAGCCTCCTCACGCATTGCACGCATCCAGGAACGCGTCTCCATCCTCCTTCCAGATGGACATGCACGACGAGACATACTCCATGCCCGATGATGTCTTCGAGTCGCCACCTCTGTCAGCCACGTATTTACGCATGCACCCGGTGGGGGAGGATGCAACGGCATCCCCCGAGGCGGAGCAGCCCACCCCGTGAGTACCAGCTCTCCGTGGGTGCTGCCCCCGAGGCTGCCCAGGTCCCCTGCCGCAGTCAGGATGATGTCCCCAGCCGTCCCTGCCGTGGGGCGCTTGGGGACTTCTGGCGTGCCCCTACGAGGAGGAAGCCAAGAGGTGCCCCTAGCCCTCGTCCCAGGCATCCTCTGGCCTTCCCCAGCACTGGGCTGTGGCTGTGGGGTTGCATGTAGGGGATTTCGCACCTTTTTGTGATGGGGCTCTCCTCTCTCCGCAGGCGGGAGGGTGTCCAGCTTGCTGCAGCCTCCAGTGGTGCCGGCCCGGCTCCCCGGCGAGGCAGGCGCATCGCTTCCAAAGTGAAGCACTTCGCCTTTGACCGCAAGAAACGCTACTACGGGCTGGGGGTGGTGGGGAAGTGGCTGAACAGGACGTACCGCCGCAGCCTGAGCAGCATCGTGCAGTCGCAGCTGGAGATCACTGACAGCCACCGGTGAGGGGGGCCTGATGGGGCCGGGATGGGCACGGGGCTCCTCAGGGCTCCCCAGCTGTTACGCAGATGTGTGTCCCCCTCAATGCTTGGGGGACTGCGGTGTCCCTTTGCCCAGCCATCCTTGAGCTGCTTAAATTTTGGGTCCTTTCCTCCGCAGGCCATATTTCACATACTGGATCACCTTTGTCCACATCCTCATCACCTTGCTGGTCATCGGCACCTACGGCATCGCCCCCATCGGCTTCACCCAGCACGTGACGACAGAGTTAGTAAGTTTAAGAGCTACCAGCCAGGGCCGTCCCCTCCCAGCTCCCCAGTGACGTGCCTGGCTCCGAAATGGCAACCAGCTAGCTGCCAAGGAAACAAGGCTGGTGTCTGGGAGGTGCCCTCAACACCTCGGAGGGGTGACCCTCCGTCTGCGGTTGTGGTTTAACCCCAGCCCCGCAGAGCTGCTCATGGGTGTGGGATTGCTGGTGGGATGGGGGAGAGAATCGGAAGGGTGAAAGTGAGGAAACTCATGGCTTGAGATAGAGACACTTTAATAGGTAAAGCAAAAGCCGTGCATGCGAGCAAAACAAAACAAGGAATGAATTCGCTATTTCCCACGGGCGGGCAGGCGCTCAGCCGTCTCCAGGACAGCAGGGCTCCGTCACGCGTGACGGTGACTTGGGAAGTCAAACTCCCTCTGCTTCCTCCTCCTTCCCCCAGCTTTATACGCTGAGCATGCTGTCATATGGTCTGTTGGGATCAGCCGTCCTGGCCGTGTCCCCTCCCTGCTCCTTGTGCCCCCGGCAGAGCACGGGGAGCTGAAAAAGTCCTTGACTAGTGTCAGCACTGCTCAGCAACAACTAAACCATCTCCACGTTATCAACGCTGTTTTCGGCACAAATCCAAAACGCGGCCCCATACCAGCTACTGTGAAGAAAGTTAACTCTGCCCCAGCCAAAAGCAGCAGAGCAGTTAATGCTGGGAGCCTGCAGCTGGCTGCATTGCTCCCTTGGCACCCAGGCTGGAGAGAAGAGCAGGCATCCATCTTCCTGGGGGGACCATGGCCATCCGTGTCCCATGCTGTCGTGCTCCCTGCTAGGGCTGGGAGCATCTTGGGCTGCTGCTGGCTCCTGCTGTTTGAGAGGCTCCATTAAGTAGCCAGGGTAGGGGTGCCGCGTGTGCTGGACAAGCAGTGGTGTGTTGCAGCAGCATGCGTGCCGGCAGCAGAGCTGTTCCCCCCCCCACGTTGCTGGTGGGACCCAACAGTCCTTCCCTTCAGATGAAGGGGGCTGCTCAGCCCCCCACGAGTGGAGGGAGAGGGGGCTGCACCCCCACACCGCTGGCCCCCTCGGCAGGAGCTGACCCTGGCTTGGCTCGGCAGGTGCTGAGGAACAAGGGCGTCTACGAGAGCGTCAAGTACATCCAGCAGGAAAACTTCTGGATCGGGCCCAGCTCGGTAAGGGCTCTGCCAGCCCACCGCTCCTCGCCCCCCCAGCCGGAGGCTCTGCCAGCCTCTGCTCCCCCTGCCCTGAGCCGAGCGGGGTCCCTGGGGTGCTGCTGTCCTGGGGGAGCTCGACCCCTCGTCCCAGCCTGCTGCCCTGGGCCCTCGGTGCCCCCATCCCCCTGGACCTGCTGCACGGTCCCAGCCCGGGCTGGGGGCTCGGCAGCGCTTTCCAGAGCTGCAGCATCAAGGTGGGATGGTCAGAAGAGACCCCATCGCCTTCCCACCCGCCTTCCCCCACTGGGGTAACGGCGGCTCAGGGCTGTCGCCTCTGGGGACCCCCTGGCCCTGCTGAGCCCTCCTCGGGGCAGCTGGAGGGAGGGGAGGTACGGGGGGCTGCGGAGCATCCCCTGGACTGGCATCTCCCTCCCAGATCGACCTGATCCACCTGGGGGCCAAGTTCTCCCCCTGCATCCGGAAGGATCAGCAGGTGGAGCGGCTCATCCAGCGCGAGCGGGACCGGGAGCGCGGCTCCGGCTGCTGTGTCCAGAACGACAACTCGGGCTGCATCCAGACCCTGCCGCAGGACTGTTCGGTGCGTGCCACCTCCGCCACGGGCGCCGGGAAGTGCTGGGAATCCCTGGGGAAAAGGGGGAAAGCGTCTCACGGCACAAGGGCAGGACGTGCGTGGTGTCAGAGCGTGCAATCGCTGCCGCATCCTCAATCTCTTCGTCATCCCCAGGAGACACTGGCGACATTCATCAAGTGGCCGGGCAGCAACGCACCGGCCGCGGCCTCGGGCAAGAAGCGGACGTCGGGGGCTGTGTGTCACCAGGACCCCAGGTAGGAGCGACACCGCGGTCACCCGGCTGCATGCGGGGCACGGCGGAGGTGCTGCGTGGGGCTGCGTTTCCAGCTTGGATGCCTTGAATCCTCTTGTCCAAAGGGCTGGGGGGCTCTAACACACCGTAGGAGAGCGATAAGGAATCGGTGGGGAAACTGAGGGGGGGTCCGTCCTGAACGTAGGCAGCAATGGGTGACACCGTTGTCTCGCGCTGGCCCCCGCCTGCCCTGCTCCGCTGGGATGGGTGATGTTGCGAGGGGGCGTCGATGGGGTTGTCCGACAGATGTGAGTGCCGCGGGGTTCACCTGCGGAAGGTGCTGCTGTGGGGCGTTGTAGGACACCGATGTGCAGGACCCCTCCCCAGGCCAGGGGAGGGGGCAGGTCCCGGGGCTGTCTGTGCCCGAGGAGGGGTTACTTAGTCTGCAGGGAGGGATGCGCTGGGGGGGACCCGTCCCGACCCCCCCACCCACCTCGTCCCGCCAGGACGTGCGAGGAGCCGGCGTCCAACCCACCCCACGTGTGGCCGGACGACATCACCAAGTGGCCGGTAAGAGCCCGGTGCCACTGCGAGCTGGGTGGCTCCGTGGTGGCAGCCTCCGTGGGTGACAAGCCAGGCACGGGGGCTGCGGGGGGAGCTTGGGGCCAGACCCTGAGCTCGGCTCTTCTCCCTCCTGCTTGTAGATCTGCACCTACGAGACCAAAACCAACCACACAGGCTTCGCCCACATGGACTGCCAGATCAAGGGCCGGCCCTGCTGCATCGGCACCAAGGGCAGGTGGGTCACAGCGGTGGGGGCACCCGGCCCAGGCTTGGCTCCCCTCTCTGCCCCGCTGCCTGTTGTTGCCCTGTCGGTGTCCAGAGCTGTGCCGGGGGGAGCCTCGGGGGGCGGGGGGGGGGGAAGCACGGCGGCAGCAGGACCGGCTGCCAGGAGCGGAGCGGGGTGCTCAGGGGAGTGGGGAGCGAGCCCTGCCCTGAGCGAGCCCGCTGCCCGTCCTCCGCTCAGCTGCGAGATCACGACGCGGGAGTACTGCGAGTTCATGCATGGCTACTTCCACGAGGAGGCAACGCTCTGCTCGCAGGTGAGCAGGGCCGGGGGTGCGACGCCAGCAACCGGGGCACGCCGTGCGGGTGCCAAAGGGTTTTATAGTATCCTGGGCTGTGGTTGGGATGGGCGTGAGCAGAGGGAATGCAAAGGGGCTTGCCCGGCTATCGGCTGCGCTCCTGCTGCTGCTGCATGCCTGCCTTGCTGGTGTGGGGCAGGAAACGTAGGACTTGAGCCAGCCCGACCCAGGCAGCACCAGTGTCCTTGGGAAAGGCACATCCTGGGCAGGGAAACAGCCCTTCAGCCTCTCCTGGGGCACTGGGGGTGCCCAGTTGCTCCCTCCCCAGCACCTGGGCGGTGCGGGTGCCCCACACCACCCAAGGTCCCCCCCCAGCTGACACGTGGCATCATCAGCCGTGCGTCCCTGACCCGTCCGTTGCTCCCTGCGGCTCCGGGGTGTGGGCCAAGCCCCCCGTCACCCCCAACCCCGCCTGCCTTTGCAGGTGCACTGCCTGGACGAGGTCTGCGGCCTCCTGCCCTTCCTCAACCCGGAGGTCCCCGACCAGTTCTACCGCCTGTGGCTGTCCCTGTTCCTGCACGCTGGGTGAGCCGCGGACCCGCGCCCCCAGGGGATCGTCAGGGGGTGACTTGGGACCGGGGTGTCCATTGGGATGGTCTGTGATCCCCAGCGGGCTGGGAGAGAAGAGGGGAGGACACCCCCAGACTACAGCGGCATGTGCCGTCGGTGGAGGGTGTTCTGAAAGGCGTCTCATGCCCCAGGCGGCGGGTAGGAGGGTTGGGCAGGGGGCTCTAACGGGGCAGGGGGCTCTAACGCAGGGTCTCTTCCCCCAGCATCATCCACTGCCTGGTGTCGGTGACTTTCCAGATGACAGTGCTGAGGGACCTGGAGAAGCTGGCGGGCTGGCATCGCATCTCCATCATTTTTATCCTCAGCGGCATCACGGGCAATCTGGCCAGTGCCATCTTCCTGCCTTACAGGGCGGAGGTGAGGGCTGGGGGGGGCTCTGCCCACACCACCCCGAGCCCAGCCAGCTCCCCGGGGACCAAAGGACGCCCCTCCCCGCCCCTGTCCCAGCAGAGGTTTGGGGAGGGGGCTGCAGCCGGCGGCACAGAGCTCAGCCCCCGGCAGGTTTTGCCGGTGCCCCCGTGGTGGTGGCGGGGGCGGGGGGGGGTTGTCTCTGCCCCACGTGTGGCGTTCGCACATGCCACGTGGATCACGTGTCACCACGTCTCGGTGTGCGTGCAGGGTCCCCGGGCGGGCAGATGGCTAATCTGCTGGCAGTGAAACCCTGCCGGGCTTTAAATGAGATCACGCCGAGCACCCTAATCCCCCCAGGGGTGCATCGGGATGGGGACTGGGGGGGGGCTGTGGCCTGGGAGGGGGTGATGCTGCCTGGCTGCTGAGTCACCGAAAGCACCGGCTCTGCCAAAACAGTGCCAGCACGCTCCCCTCCTCTTCCTCCCGTGCCGGGGCTCCCACCCGTGAGCGCTGATGGAGCGCAGCCCTCGAGGGTCGCAGGAGCCAAACGCGTTCTGCAAGGGGAGGACACGGTCCGTGGGGACGTGGGGATGTGTCCGGGGTGGCGTACGCAGGGTCTGGCAGTGACTTCCCCCATGCCCACAGGTGGGCCCTGCCGGGTCCCAGTTTGGCTTGCTGGCCTGCCTCTTCGTGGAGCTCTTCCAGAGCTGGCAAGTGCTGGAGAAACCCTGGAAGGCTTTCCTCAACCTCTTCGGCATTGTCCTCTTCCTCTTCATCTGCGGCCTCTTGCCGTGGATCGATAACATCGCTCACCTCTTCGGCTTCCTCAGCGGCCTCCTCCTCTCCTTCGCCTTCCTGCCCTACATCACCTTCGGCACAGTGGACAAGTACCGCAAGCGAGCCATGATCATCGTCTCCTTGCTGGTCTTCGTGGGGCTCTTCGCCTCGCTGGTGGTCTGGCTCTACGTCTACCCCGTGAACTGGCGCTGGGTGGAGTATCTCACCTGCCTGCCCTTCACCAGCAAGTTCTGTGAGAAGTATGAGTTGGAGCAGGTCCTGCACTGACCCCACCGGTGGGGACGGGGCTGGCAGAGGCTCCGGCGGCGATGCTTTCCATGGGGGGGGTCTTCGCCAGCCTGCAGGAGGTGGTGGCTGCTCCAGGATGGAGCAGATCCCGGGCACGGCTTCCTCCTCAGGGCTGCGGGGCTTGGGCTCACCCCTGTTAAATGTTGGGGATGCAGTGGGGAGTGGGGCTGGAGCCAACCCTGCCTTGCACCCCTTTGGGGCTGCCTCTTTGTGCTGAAAAGCCATAACTGGTTTGGGGACCAACCCCAACTGCTGCCTACATGGGGAAAGGGCCGAGGGAAGCGGGACTTCGGTGCGTGCATGGCCAGGCTGGGCTCCCGGCCCTGGGGCTGGAGCTGCTGAGGTCTCCTGGCTGTGCCCCTGCCTGCCCGGGGCCCCGTCCCACCTCGGTGCCCCAGCTCATACTGTGAACACAACCCCCTTTTTTTGCAGGGGCTCTCTTTTTTATCCGCAGCTCTTTAGGCAGAGGGTTTCCCCCCGCTTTGGACTCTCCGGGGCCTCTGCCGCAGCTCCGAGGTGTTCAGAGCTGAGCTTCAAAGGTATTTTCCAGTCCTGCTGTCACATCCGATGCTCCCCTGAGGCCCTGGAAGGAGGCTCGTGCTTCTCCACGTGGGCTGCTCACTGGTTGGAGAGGCAGGACTCGGCACAGAGGGGCTTCTTTTCCCCTCATTTCAGTGAAATTCCCTTTTTGGAAGCAGAGAGGTGGCACGTACCGTCTTTGCAGTGCCGTGCTGGGAGGCAGGCATGGAGGAAAACATCCTGGGGGGCTTGCGTGGCTGCTTCTGGAGCCCACAGACCCTTCGGGAAGCCATCAGTGCTCCCACCTCTCACTTCTGCCTCAAGTCCCTGCTGGCACCCCATGTTTCAAAGCGTAGAGACCCAGGTGGGCCTCTCTGTGGCCTCAAACGGTGCTGGACTGGCGAGAAGCGCAGGATGGGGGCAGTTGCCTGCCCCCAGCCCTGCGCTGCAGCTCCCCAGCATCTCCTCCTCCCTCCCACCGGCCTCAGCGCGAAGGCAGGTCCTTCCTGGGGTCCCGGTGGCTCCGCTGGGCTGGTTTGGACCCGGGCTGGTGCTGGGCTGTCTCTCCCCTGGTGTGTGTTTCTTTGGTACTGGTGGGTCTCAGTGCTATTGAATGGGGGAAGGTGTGAATCCCATGATGTCCTGGGATGAGTATTCAAGGGCTGGGAGCTCGGCTCCCTCTTTCTCAACCACTCTCCAGGTGACTGCGGGAGCTCTGTGGCACCCGCATCCCTCCCTCTGCCGTGGGCCAGGTTTTAGCCCCGCTCTGTCCCTCTGGTGCTGCTCCCACCAAAGGCAGACACTTCATTTGTTTCCTTTTGATACTTTTTTAAAAGCTGTGGGTTCCTCCCCCCCCCCCCAGTAAATTTCTACCTGTATTTAAAGAGATGTACAAGGTCTCTTCTCCCTTCTTGGGTGCGGGGACGTGGCACTTTTAGGGGGTTCTGGTTGTTTTGGTGGTGGCGTGGCAGAGATGGGAGTGCCTGGGGCCGGTGCCCTGATGTGCAGGGCTGCACTGTCCCCTGGTACCCCTCACCCCCCTCCCTGGGAGGGGGACAGGGTTTGGAGGGGCTCGAGTAGAAGGGGACGCCAAATGCCAGGAGCAAAAAGACCCAGGGAGCCTCCTGACGCCGCCCCAGGGCAGAAGCACCCCTGCCTGTATCCCACCCT
>WEKW01016893.1:130194-143834 GCA_013389905.1 Sula dactylatra | reverse complement strand
ATTTGCCCCAGCTGCCTCCGAAGCCCAGATGCCCCAAGGGCTGTCGGATGGCTCCGTCGTGCGGGTTGGTACCCTGCCTCTGGCTGTCACGGCGAGGGGGTGGTTGGAGCGGGGCAGGAACACACCCAGGCTGCGTAGAAAACCGCTGCCACGTCTTTATTTGCTGCTTCACAGACAGACTGAGGTGTTTGCGGAAGGCTTGTCCTGGGCCAGTTGTGGGTCTTGGGTGGGGGGACACTGGTTTGGACNGGAGGGCTTGGCTGTGGTGCTGATGGTGGGAGGGGGCGCAGGGCTGGGGGCACGTATATGTACGGGCTCTGCTGGGTGTCTCAGCAAAACGTGGCTGTGAGCGCCCTTAGGTGGGCAGACCCCCCCCCCCCCAGCCCCCCCTNNNACCCCCCTGGGGCATGTGGCCCTGCAGCCCACCCAGCCTCGCCAGCACAGAGACTGGGGGGGGGGTCATGCTTCCAGCAGGGCCGGGCGGGGGGTTTCTGTCCCCAGCCCTGCAGGGCTGGGATGGACCAGGCTGATCCCCTGGCTGGAAGGCAGATGTGGCAGAGGGAGTAGCTGTAGCCAGGGCCAGCCGGGGAAGGTGAATAGCTGTGGCAGGGATGGAGAGGGGTCGCAGCCTCTGCTCCTGCTCCCGCAGCCTCTCTCCAGCCCCCCTGGCAGGGCTGGCCCGGAGGGGGCTCAGCAGCCGCTGTTCCTGCGCATGAAGGCATGTCCCCGCACGGGATGCTGCATCTCGATGAAGGCCAGCTCCCCCACCGTCACCTCGCAGGGACCCAGCGCCTCGAAACCGCACTTCTGGTAGAAGGGTACGAGGAAATCTTCGCACATGAGCAGGGCACGCCGGGCGAAGGGCAGGCACCGAAGGTACTGCAGGTACCGCCACATGAGGATGGAGCCCTTGCCTTGCTGCCGGAAGGTGCGGTGCACGGCCAGCACGTGGATGTGCACAGCCGTGCCCTGCGGCTTGTGCAGGGTCAGCGCCGCCTGCCGAGGGGGGAGCGGGGTTAGCGTGACCGGGGGCTCCCAGCCCGCACGTGTCTCGGTTCCCCGCCCCAGGAACTGGGGTCCGCGTCCTCCCCCAAACGGTCCCGCTGCCATCCCCCTTCACCTCCCCCCATCACCCCTGCAAGCTGTTTAATTTTAAAATGAACGTTTTGGGGAATTACTGAGCAAATTTTTCACCAACATCAGTAAAATTAATTAATGAGAAAGTTCATTTCCACCAGAGCAGCCCTGTAGCAATTAGTCTTGGAAGAAGGGCCCCAGGGGGCTTCTCCTCGGCCCCGGGCCCCGGCAGTGCCTCTCCCAGCACACAAGCCAGGAAGAACAGGGTCCAACCCTTACCTGGCTGAGCCTGTCCTGGTCCCAGAGGGAGCCGATGATGAACGCCACGAGTCGCCCCTCCTCAAACCAGCCGAGGGAGAGCTCCGGGCACAGGTTCAGAAAGTGGCGGATCTCATCCAGGTGGAGGGGACAGTCCCCGGAGACGGATATAAAAGCTGGAGGGGGATGCGGTGAGCATAGCGAGGGGGACCCAGACAGCCCCCCTGGCACTGATGTAGGGGGGGAAAGCGGGCTGTGATGGGGAGAGATGGCATGTGTCCTGCTGCCTACTTGGCCTAAAGGAGCTCTAAGGGGCAGGATGGCTGCAGGGAGCAGCTCTGCTCCTCCGGAGGCAGCCCCCATGGCCCAGGGACTGGCCCCCCGCTCTCGTTGCTGATTCCAGGGCTACAGCAGCGGGTGCTGAGATGAGCCCTCCCTCCTGGAGGCATCTCCCTAGATGCCCTTGCCCTTTGGAGAGGAGGGAGGAATGGGCTGGGTGAGTCTGAGTGAGCAGAGCTGGGGGTGCCTGGGCTGGAGGGGAGGGGGGAGGTCGCTGGGGTGCATCTCAAAGTGCCCTTGTGCAACAGGAGGCTGA
Source organism: Sula dactylatra (assembly GCA_013389905.1). NCBI lineage: Eukaryota > Metazoa > Chordata > Aves > Suliformes > Sulidae > Sula > Sula dactylatra. The sequence continues at coordinate 141,904 of WEKW01016893.1, read as the reverse complement.
GCACGGTGTCCTTCCTCCCACCTTCCCCCTCTCCTGTCCGCTCCCCTCTGGCAGGGCTGTGTTGGGAGAGCTGCTCCCCACTCGCCCGGTCCTGCTCCGGGATCGCCTCCCACCATCCCCACCCCGGTGAGCCGGGGGCCGTGGTTCTCCACTTCCTTAAGCGCAGCCTTCCGCGCCCGTTAGGGAGCCCGTGGTGGCCTGGCCACAAGTCACGGCCAGCGGCTCCCTCCCTCATCGCCCACGAGGGCACGCGCCGGGGGTTTGCCACAACAGCGTGCCCCCGAGGGACCGGTGGAGGGAAGGGACAAGGGACGGCATCTCCAGCCGATGCCGCCAGGCAGGACCTCCCCGGCGCAGCCCCTTACCTTCCCGCTCGATCTCGAACACGCTGACAGCATCCTCGGGGCTGAGGCAGCGAAACTCGCTGGCGGGCAGCGTGTGGCGACGCTGGCCCCCGGGGGAGCTTCGGGGGGACCTCAGGTGAACGGGCTTCAGGAAAGGCAATGTGCTGAGCGCCGACATCCTCCTCCTCCTTCTGCCCTGCTTCCCACCGCTCCCTCTGTCCGGGCAGCCTCTGCCAGGTCCTGACCTCGGCGCCGGCACAGCACCCTTTATTTCAGCCAATCTCCTCCAGCACTCTGAGCTGCCAAAAATACCTGTTGATCACGCGTGGGATTAGGCTGCTCGCCACCCTTTTGCTATATGTGTGTATGTGTATATATAGCAAATACCCATCCACGGTGACCCCGTTGCCGGTCTGCCGTCACCGTGAGCTGGGGCTCGGGGACCGGCAGCCTGGCACCAGCCGTGGGCTGCGGCAAACCCACGGCCCCAGGGACCAGGAGGGACAAAAGCCGGGTGACCAGCTAAGGGGGCCGGGCGGTGGGACAGAGCGGGGACAGGGGCTGTGAGAGCTGGAGCAGGGGGAGCGGGCATGGGGCTGAGCATCCTGCCCGACATCTCCCAAGCCATGGCAAAGCCAGGCAGCGGGATGGGCAGGAGAGCCCTGGGGCAAGTCCAGCCGCTGCCCTGGGGGCAGGCAGGGTGGGATGTGGCTGCGGGAAGCCAAGAGGCTGCAAAACAAGCCTCTCTGGGCGAATGCTCCCTGCGACCCTCTCGCCTTTGTGGTGCTGCATGGCTGTATGTGAGCAAGAGATCAGGGCCGGGCCACCGTGCACGCACGGCGGTGCCCTGGCACGGCCACATCAGGCAGCCAGAGCTGCTGGGATTTACTCCCTTTTCCAGCTCGCTCCGCCGGTTGGTGACAGCCTTGTTGGGCTCTTAGGTCACGTCCACGCTCACAGACAGAGCTGAGATGGGTCCATGGCAGGACGAGTGGGTGCCTGTGGCCACAAGCCTCGGGCATCCTGCCTGGGTGAGGTGCCCGCAGGCTTTGCCCCCTGCCCCGGGAGCTCCAGGCAGCGTGATCCCACCAGGCACAGCCCGCCCTGGGACATGCCGCCTGTGCCATGAGACCCCTCGGTTCCCCCAGGAGGGCCATCGGCCCCTGACCTCACCCGGCAGCACCCGTCCGGCAGAGCCCAGCCAAATCCCTCACCCTGGACCAGAGCCTGTAGCTTCAGTCTGCCTCTGGTTTCACGTGTGAGCAAACCGAGTTAATAAATCCAGAGAGAACCACAAACTGAGCGAATAACTGCGAGAACTGAGCACTGAGAGAAATAACTGAGTGAGCTAAGCACAGGCAGACTACAGGCAGAAAGAGTGGGAATCGATCCCAGAGCCAGCCAGCCATCTGTCCCTGCTCAGCCCAATAGTCAAGCAATTTGCACTGAAGCCAGGTCATTTTTGATTATTGTTCGAGAGGTGCTGGCTTTCCCTGCTAATTATAGGCTTGCCTCCAGCTAATAGGATTTATAGAAACAAAAGCATTACCAACACAAACATTGCGCAGGGCAGAACCGGCGCAAGCTGGGAATTTTCCACCCTGAAATGCCGAGGGCTGGGTGCTTGAAACGCCTGCTTTACCCAGTCTGAGGCGAGACGGGGTGTCGTCGTGATTTGTTTTCAACAAATTGCTGGTCTGGCACTGGATACGTATCTAAGGGATCGGGTCCATCAGGGAGATTGGGTTTCTTTGGCGGGGGAATTATTTAGCATCCCCAGTGCTGGTTCCAGTCACCAAGGACTGACTGAAATGGTGCTGGGAACGGGTGGTTCCCGCTCCCGGGGACAACGTATGAGGGGAGTAAAGGGGTGGCTGAGCTGGAGGGGAGAGCGGGGTGCTGGGGGGGTTTGTCGTGTTTGTAGAGCTTATGATCAAATCTTCTGGAACTCCTCATCCTGCTAATTGGATTAGGGGCTCATCCACCTGGGTAAACCCCAGAGCAGGCAAGAGGGTAGGCTCTGGGCACCTAGAAAATGCAGCGGCGGTTTGATCCTGGGCGGTGCTGAGTGCCTGGGGCAGGTTCTGGTGGGATGCCAGGGCAGAGCGGCCGGCTGAGCGCGGCCTTGGGCAGGGCTGGCGGTTCCGCTCGCTGCCGTGGGAATTAGGGAGTGGGAGGTTTGCTCGCTGATAGCCGCTCTTAGGCAGGTCACTGTCCCAGAGCAAGCCTTCATCCCGGGACATACAGAGGCTGTAAAGAACTGAACGCCGGGAAGTCTCTACGGAGACATCCACGGGGTTGGGGGGGTTCAAGACCTCTTGTGTGAGGGGCTGCTCAGTTCCCGTTAGAGACGGCCAGGAAAGGGGAATCAGATCCTTCCAGCTATTTTTAGAAATGTCTTGAGACCCCAACCAGCAACAGGAGCAGAAGTCGGCGATGGGGAAAGGCTGTTCCTTAGCTTGTTTTCCTTGTATTTTCTCCCCTCTGGCTCTTTATTCCCGGCAACCCAGGTTATACAGCTGGAGGGCTGATATATTTGTGTTTGTTTTCTGGAAATGAACCTTTTGCCTTGCTTCTCAGCTCCCTGCAGATGCAAAAGTCTTCTGCAGGGGGGAGGGCGTGCATACAGCCTGCAGAGCGCAGAGGAACCAGCCGCCCTCCCCAGCCCGTCCCCGGAGCCAGCCCTGGGCCCTGCCATGGCCGTGGGGGTGCCAGCAGTGCAGTTACACCTGGGAAGCATCCGACCTGCAGAGGTGAAGGAAACTTGCCCCAGGTCACAGAGTAAATAAGAACCAGAGTGAGGAGGAAAAAAATCCTCTCTCCCTGGCTCAAGACATCTGTCTTCCATGCTCCGACACAGCCTCCTGTATATCGTTCAAGTCACTTACACCCCAGGATGAATTTTGTGCTGTAGCTCCCTACCACACCTGCCTGAGACGAGCCAGATACATTTCTGTGTACGTAGCAGTGTACCAAAAGCTCGCTCTGTAAATTTTTCCCCCACTTGTGTTTGTGCACTAGAGATCAAAGCATCCGCGTGGTCCGTAGAGATGCTCACATGTAAATAAACGGGCAAGTCCGCAGTACCCCCCAACAACATCTTTTTATTATGTTATGAATGTCTGCCTGGATTTGGAGCTTGGATTTTTAAATGAGCTGGTAGGAAGGAGTTATTGGCCCAGTTCTGAAGCCAAATATTCTTTGCAAAAGAGCTCATGTTCTTCCCACACCCCAGACACGGGGGGTTTCATTGAGAAGAGGCCCCTCTACAGCAGGCTTTAATAGCCTGTGTTTGAAGTGCAGGGATGGGCCGGGGCTGTGATGAGAGCCACGCTCTTACCTCCACCAAAGTCGTTTTTCAGGCAAGCGAAGCTCCATGCACCAACCTCCCTCCCCTCCGGGGCCATTCCCCACATCCTGCGATACTGGGGCTGGCAGCTCGCAGCGGCCTCGGGACCACCAGCTGTCCCCAAGGCTGCCAGTGCCACCGGGATGCAACAGAAACGTGGGTGCTTACCGGACGGGGACCCCGCGGCGCTCCTCTGCCCGGCTCTGGGCTGGCTCTGGTGGTGCTGCCTCGCAGCTGGCAGGAGAGGAAGACCCGGGGTTCTGCCTCCCCTCCTCGTCTGCCGCACGCTCTGCAGCCCTTGCTTATATATTTGTTATTTATGGAGCACGTGATGACATCCTAAGGAGTTTATAACCCCGATGAAAGACACGGAGAGGTGAGAGGCTTTAAGGTGACAGGCCAGCAAAAGGATCCCATCAGGCTTTTATTTTTTTTCCCCCCCTGGCGTGACTACCTGCAGAGGGATAAAGCATTTAGCTGATTGCTGTGCGCTGAGTCCCTGCTGCGGGCAGGAGGACTGAGCTAGGAAAGGGGAGCAACATAGTGTGCCTGAGCCAGGCCTCTCTGACGGCATCAGGAGCCCGTAGGAAGCCGAAGGCAGCCCTGCCGAGCACGGGTGAGCTTTCTTAGTGTCAAGGATGGGGAGGCTGTTGGCTGTGCCAGGTGTGAGCATCCCTTGGGCTTGAGCAGTGGGGAACCGGCTGGGTTCTTGTAGCATGGGGGGCCAGACCTAAGGTTTCTGCCCCAAAGAGCTTAATCCAAAGACCAAGCACCTCTCCCCCGCGTGCCCACGGTCCCTGGGAGCTATGACATAAGAAACTGCATAGGCAAAGCCAGCACTATTTGTCCCCCTCAGGACATGTGTGATAAAAGGGGGATTATGCCAGCCGTGAGCATCTACAAAGAAAATGACTGAGAAGGTCAGCAAAAATAATAATTAAAAAATGTTGGCATCATCATTATCATCAGGAACCAGCTGCAGCCCTGAAAGAAGCCCGGAGCAGGAGGCAGAGCTGGCTTTGCTCCACTGGAGACATTTCCAGGGGAGCTCAGGACCTGCTTTATTTTCCAGCCATGGGCAAAGTGACCTAGGGCTACACCCTTATCTCCCTCTTTTAAATTATTTTTTCATGGAATCAAAACAGAAATACGACCCAACAGCTTTCTGCTCTTCAGAAATGGCATTTCAGAGCAACGCTCAGCCATTAAAACTGAGCCCAGCAGAGCAGAGACTGGCCCGTGGCTGGAATAGTCAAGCAGGGATGCTGCATTCGGTGGCTTTAGCTGGGTCTGTCTCTCCCTGCTCCTACACAGCTACAGGGAGTCAAAAACTCCATTAAACGAGAGCCACAGCGGTGTGCTGAGATTTACGTATTTAGCAGCTCTCAGCATCTTCAAAGAGCCTCGAGCTGTCATTCGGGCCCCGCAGCCAGGCTGGTCCCTCCGTTGGGGTGCCCGCTCAGGAAGGCAGCGATGACCTGGGTAGGATTTGCAGCGAGGGATGACACGTGGGAGGCAGCTGAATTGTGACTCGTGTGTCCGTCCGTGTCCCCCCCCCGGCCAGGACTTGGGAATGAAGCGACACTCACGCAGCCCAGGGGCTCCTCAGCTGTGCCGCGCTCTGCCTCCGTCCCTGCCATGGTGCCCGGTTATCCCCGTGCTCAGGGGGATTAAGCTGGTTTTGATGGCTGCAGCCTTCGCAGTCCCTTGGCCTCAAGGGACAGGGTCAGCCATCACAGGGGACACACGTGGCATCAGGGTCGTCCCCCATGTGGCACCATCAGGGAGGTTTCTCTCCCAAACTCACATAATTACTCACATAATCTCCAAGCTGGACGCTCTGCTCGCATCCCTGTTTTACACCTTCCGCTGGCTTAGCCATGGGGACCCAAGAGGGTGATGCTTGTCTCCTGGCAGTAGCGTAACAGGGGTGGCAGCAGGGCGCTGAAGTTTGGCATCACTGCAAGGTCAGCCACAGACTCTGATTTCATTCTCCCTCGTCCCCTGCCTCTTCATCAGCTGCCATGGACGGACAGCGTGCGAGTGCTCATCCTTGCTGTAACTTTACAGCAGGGTGCAGCTCTTTGGACGTACTCGGTATTCTCCGCACTTGCCAGGCTGGCTACCTGCTGGTTTTATCCCCCATTGCTCCCCTCTCAGGTTGCCAAGAGCAGTCCAAAATCACCAGCAGGTCCTGTGAAGCCAGCGTGCCGCCAGCCTCTCCGCTGCAGCGGGGCATTCAGTGCGGCTTAGGAGCCTGCGAGCCGATACTCTTTTGAAATAGCAATATAGGGCTCCTACGTACAGCGGCCAGACCCCAGCCCCAGGCTCTAAATAGACCCTAGAGGGGCTGATTCTGCTCTGGGCTCTGAAATGTGAATATATATATATAAAATATGCAAATATACACGTATGCGGGTTTCCTCTGGCACATTCCTTTCGGCCCGTCAGTGCAGTTGATGCCTCTTCTGCGAGGGCGCAGGGCTGACTCCCTCCGCGGACAGTCACGGGGAGCTGGGGAAGGGATAAAGGGATGTTACTTCACAGCTTATTTGAGTTCCCAGCGATGGTCAGAGGAAACAGGCTTTGAACTCTGGCTTTGACCTGTGCTAGATCAACACATGCCTTTGCAGGGCTGGTGTATCTTGTTACTCCTCTACATGGGCCGTTGCAGAAAGAGTACAAACAGTTTGGCGGACAGATTCACCCATGTCTGCTTGGCCGTGGCAGCCTCAGCCAAAAGCAGGAGGAGGCAGGGGACAGGGACCAGCAGGGACCTTGTTTATCCCCTCCCTAAAGCACAAGCCCTGGGGGTGATTAGCCTCCTTTCCTTCTCTCTGCTGGGCTGTGGTAGTTTGTAACTAGGTCATGGCCGCTCACGACACAATCCCTGGGAGGAAGGAGGATGGGGTTCAGTGCGGGGTGCGAGGGCTCCTCTGGGAAGAGAGGCCGGGCAGATGGGAGGGGGTCTGGGAGAGGCAGCCCCCACCCTCCGGTCCCAGACCTCCAAGCAGTTTAGATCCAGCTCTGACTTTGGGTCATGGCAGCTGGGGGACACGTCGCTGGGGCACCCTGCGTTTCACAGCTCTGCAGGAGCTCCCCTGCCTGCGGTCCAGCCCTGGCACGCTGCTGGTGGGAGCCAGGGTGACCCCAGGGAGACGGCTGGGGACCAGATGCCACCTACGGGGAAGCCAAATCCTGCATCCCAGAGGAGGGCTGGGCCCAGACCAGCCCCATCGGGGGATTTGTGAGGTCTTGGCCTCAGCAAAGAGGATGAGGGGAGGGAGTGGAGGAGGGCTGCGCTTGCATAAAGTTATACGTATACAAGGTGATGCCATTTGTGGGGAGGGCTAGAGGTGTCTGATCAGGGCAGCACAAGCAAGGAGGGCCGGGCCGGGTAACGCCGTGCAGGATGGGGACACCGGGCACTGCTGGGGGCCCCTCTCGCAGGGGAGAGGCTTTCCCTGCCCGCCCAGCCTTGGGGGATTTGCTGGGCTCACGGAGACGGGATGAAAGATTGCCATATGCTGTGTCACTTGCTAATATTTCTGTTCCCTGGTGCGATCAGGACACAGCGATTCCTGCTAAGCTGTTTGCCTGCACGACGATAAACTCCCAGCCTGTCCCTGCGGGATGGTCTGGAGACATCCCCTGGGAAGTGACTCCAAACTACTTTCTCTGAAGGCACCAGCTCTTCTGGGCGGCTGGTAGGGGTGGTCCAGGAACACGCGTGTCTCCGGGAAGCGGCAAAAGAAGAAAATACCGGCAGGCCTGGCCGAGGAGGAGCTGCCCCGCAGAGCAGGGGGGGCCGAGGGCTCGCCCCCAGCGGCCGGGGACCGNCACCGGGAGCGGGCACAGGGCACCGAGCACCGGGAGCGGGCACCGAGCACCGTGCAGCGGGAGCGGGCACCGAGCACCGGGAGCGGGCACAGGGCACCGAGCACCGGGAGCGGGCACCGAGCACCGTGCAGCGGGAGCGGGCACCGAGCACCGGGAGCGGGCACAGGGCACCGAGCACCGGGAGCGGGCACCGAGCACCGTGCAGCGGGAGCGGGCACCGAGCACCGGGAGCGGGCACAGGGCACCGAGCACCGGGAGCGGGCACCGAGCACCGTGCAGCGGGAGCGGGCACCGAGCACCGGGAGCGGGCACAGGGCACCGAGCACCGGGAGCGGGCACCGAGCACCGTGCAGCGGGAGCGGGCACCGAGCACCGGGAGCGGGCACAGGGCACCGAGCACCGGGAGCGGGCACCGAGCACCGTGCAGCGGGAGCGGGCACCGAGCACCGGGAGCGGGCACAGGGCACCGAGCACCGGGAGCGGGCACCGAGCACCGTGCAGCGGGAGCGGGCACCGAGCACCGGGAGCGGGCACAGGGCACCGAGCACCGGGAGCGGGCACCGAGCACCGTGCAGCGGGAGCGGGCACCGAGCACCGGGAGCGGGCACAGGGCACCGAGCACCGGGAGCGGGCACCGAGCACCGTGCAGCGGGAGCGGGCACCGAGCACCGGGAGCGGGCACAGGGCACCGAGCACCGGGAGCGGGCACCGAGCACCGTGCAGCGGGAGCGGGCACCGAGCACCGGGAGCGGGCACAGGGCACCGAGCACCGAGCACCGGGAGCGTGCACCGAGCACCGGGAGCGGGCACAGGGTATCGGGCAAAGGGAGCAGGCACCAAGAGCTGGCACACGGTACTGGGCACCGGGAGCAGACACCGAGCACCGGGCACCGGGCACCAGGAGTGGGCACCGAGAGGAGGCACAGGGTATCGGGCACCGGGAGCAGGCACCAAGAGCAGGCACAGGGTACCGGGCACCGGGAACGGGCACAGGGCACTGAGCACCGAGCACCGGGCACTGGGAGGAGGCACAGGGTACTGGGCACCGAGCACCAGGCACCGGGAGCGGGCACCAGGCACCGAGCACCGGGCACCGGGAGCAGACAGCGATCATCGGGAGCAGGCACAGGGCACTGGAAGCAGGTACCGAGCACCGGCCACTGGGCACCGGGAGCAGGCACAGGGTACCGGGCACCAAGCACCAGGCACCGGGAGCGAACAGCGAGCACCGGCAGGCAGAGGGCACCGGGAGCAGGCACAGGGTACCGGGAGTGGGCACAGGGCACCAGGCATTGAGCACAGGGCACCGAGCACCGGGCACTGGGAGCGGGCACGGGGTACTGGGCACCGAGCACCAGGCACCGGGAGCAGACAGCGATCATCGGGAGCAGGCACAGGGCACTGGAAGAGGGTACCGAGCACCGGGCACTGGGCACTGGGAGCGGGCACAGGGTACCGGGCACCGAGCACCAGGCACCGGGAGCGAACAGCGAGCACCGGCAGGCACAGGGCACCGGGAGCGGGCACAGGGTACCGGGAGCGGGTGCAGGGCACCAGGCATTGAGCACAGGGCACCGGGAGTGGGAACTGGGCTCCGGGAGCAGGCACAGGGTAACAGGAGCGGGCACAGGGCACCGAGCACCGGGCACCGGGAGCGGGCACACTGGGCACAGGGAGCAGGCACAGAGGACCAGGCCCTGGCACCAAGCACTGGCACTGAGCACTGGGAAGCGGGGGCACCGGGCACAGGGTGCTGGCACCGGGCACTGGGAACCAGGCACAGGGTACTGAGCACCGGGCATCGGGCATCAGGCACAGAGCACAGGGCACCGGGCACAGGGCACTGGGCACCCTCCAGGCCTGGCACCCTGTGGGTATCCCCAGTACCTGGCAGGCATCCCAGTACCCGGTGGGCAGCCTGGCACCCTGTGGGCATCCCGACATCTGCCCAGGTGAGGCGGGTAGATCACACAAGCAGCTTGCTTGCAGCGAGGACGTTCTCCGGCAAAGGGAGTAAAGGCCAATGTGTCCTGAAACAGCCTAACACCAGGAATTGTCCCTAAACAGGGGAGGAAGCTGCTTGATGTGTGTCACTTTGCAGAAGTCCTGCGTGTTCAAGACCTCCTGCTGAATCAGACTCATTTAAAAAAAAAAAAAATCATGCACACAAAATGCTTCTTGGGTTTGCCTTAGTATTTTGCAGGGTGGTCTGACTTGCTGAGGTTCCTCAGTGGAGATCCGAACAGCCTGCTGCGGAATGGGAGATGCTCCTTTCGACACCCAGGGACTGCAACGTGCCCAAAGCACGTCAGTGTTGTGGCAGGCCCGGCCCCGGGCTGTTGTGTCCTGAAAAAGCCATGAGTTCTCCTTCAGTGCCACTTCTCGATGGAAGCACATCAGAGCCCCAGCTGGGATCACAGTGCAAAAACACACCCGGCTCTACTCCTGCTAACGAGCAAACAGTCCTGACTTGTCCCCATTAAAATCCCCCCGCCGTGAGGCTGGCTGCTTGTATAATGTGATTGTCTGCACGGCTATTTGTGGCTACCTGAAACCCACTGCTGCTCTTCGGCATGTAATTGCTCTGAAGAGGGACAGTTTCCATCTACGCGCCCAATTATGCCCACTACGTGTATCTGTATTTTCTTAGTGGCTGTTACGATGTAGGCGAAGATGATGAGAAGCATCACCATGCTGGATAAAGCTGTGCGTTGAAACCTTGAGAAGAACATGCCGCCGATTCCAATGGAGCCAGAGGGCAGCCTCTCCCCATCCCGAAGGCCTGATCCTGTTCCCACAAGGGCACCATCCTCCCCGGTTCCCGACGGAGGGAGGCCGGCACCTCGCCCCGGTTGGAGCTGGGCTGGCTGTAGCCCCCGGGGAGATGTGCCGCGCTCCGCGCTCCAGCACAGCGATGGTCGGAGGGTGAAATCCTCGTGCTGGAGGCACTCGTGCGCTCAGCAAGTGCCGAGCGCTGCCTTTCTCCTCTCCGCCTCATCCACTTTACAGAGGTCATGGCTTGCGGACAGAGGTCTGTACTCCCAGAAGCACATCCCTGTAAGCAGCTGCGTAACACGTGGCACTACATGGATATTTAAACTGCCTTCCCCCAAGTGTACGCTGCTATTTTCCCACCCAATGGTCCCTTTTAGCTCCATTCTGTTCCTTATCCCTGGGGTCGATGCTGAGAAATGCTCCAGCAGGGAACCACATCGACACGATATCCCTCTGATTATAAATGATGCTGTAGCAAGGGATCAAATGCTGGCGTGGAGGTCGGCTGACCCGCGGCGCAGGCGTGGAGAGCTCTCGCACCACTTGCAGCTCCCGGATTTGGAGGCAGGACGGGAATAGTTGGTACTTCCCCATCACTGAGAGCATCCCGCTGCCCTGCCGCCCACGCCTCGGGATAGCCGAGGAGCCAGGCAGAGCCGGAACGCCGGCTGGCTCCCGGCGCACCCCTCACCCGCGCACCACCAGCCTCTTCCCAGCTCTTCCCAGGGGTTTAGGGCCACTTGCAAGGCTGGAAAATCCCAGCAGGCCTGAGGAGACGGTCCCTGCTCCCTCGTGGGCAGAGCATCCCAGAGGTGAGCACACGCAGGCCTTTGTCCCGATTGCCTTTCCTAAAAGGAGAACCCTTGGAAGGAGCAGTGACAGCCGGCTCGTTGACCCAACCGAGGCAAAGCAGCCCTGCGTTGGTGGGAGGGAGAGGGAAAGAGGGAAAGCACTGCTCTGTGGGCTCCGGCGCCAGAACAAGTCAGGCGGAGGATTTGGGGCATTTTCCTGATATTCCAGCCAGCGCCGCGCAGGTGGGGAGATCCAGGGAGCAAAGAGCCAGGATAACTTTGGGTGAAGGACAGGCAGCAAAGGCTGGCTTGGACGCCTTTAAGCCCTTCGCCTGCCAGAGCAGCGGGACCCGCTCAAGGAACCATTTTATTTCAAAAATCCCTATAGACAGAGGGGAAAAATACCAACGTTAGAGTCACTGAAACCAAATATTTGGCTCATTTGCACACCCTAACGAGGGCTTCCAGCAGCCATAAAAGCAAGACGGGGCTTTGCTGTCGGCTGGGGAGCACCTACAGCAAAGGGCAGCACGGGGTGCCAGGGCGGACCCCCACCCCATGCCCAGGGCGGCCGTCTCGGCAGGGCAGGGAGGGCCTGGGTGGGGGTGAGG
>WEKW01016893.1:60118-128944 GCA_013389905.1 Sula dactylatra | reverse complement strand
GTGGGGGGGGCGGACGGCGTCCCGCCCGGGCCGAAGGCCCTTTCCCTGCCTTCCCTCGGGAAGCCCGGCGCGGGTGTCGCCGGGGGTGAAGGACGGCTGTCCCGCTGGGAGCGAATGGCTTCGGGAGAGGCCTGCCTGCGGAGCGGATCCCAGCGAGCCCCAGGCCCGGCTCGCTCGCTGCGGGCACGGCCGGTGTCTGCCTTTATCGGACCAGCGTCCTCGTCGCCTGTCTTAGGGGAGTCGACAGCCGACATGGGAAACCTCGACTCGATAAAGATTTCAGCGGCGAGTACCCGTGGTTTGGATCTGCCCCCGTTTACGTGAGCGTTCACCTCCCGCCGCCTTGGCACACGTAATCCCATGCCCTCGTCATTATATCCGAAGAGCCACAAGGTGCAGGTCCGCCTGAGAATATTCCCACTTCCCAAAGTTCGTCTGGCATGGGGTTTCGCGCAGACCGGCTGACAGTGCGGAGACAAAAGCGAGCGAGGGGGCACTGTAATATAGCACAAAGGGGCCTGCGAGGAATGGGCGTTGCACGGAACGAAACAGGCGGCCTGCACTATCCTTGCAGCGGAGCGGGTGCGAGGGCTCTTCAGGGGCGGCGGGCGAAAGCGGGAGGCTCCCGGTATGCTGGCTGCTTCGCCGCTTCGGAAATGGCCCCGTACGTAGGCCAGGGGAGAGAGGGGAGGCTGGGAGGAAGAAAGGTGCGTTGCAGTCCTGCAGACATCGGTAGGATTGCAAGTGCCAACAGAATGAGCTAAATTTAGGTGGTCGTGTCATTAGGCACGTGACCAGTTGGAGAAAAGGAAAATGAAAACAGGTATTTGGAAGAGAGATTGCCACATGATGTATTTCTACCTTAAAAAAAAAAAAGCCTTCTTTCGCTAAAGAACCACAATTCAATCACTGCAGCCTTCCAATGAAATCTTCGTGTGCTGCTGCAGCAAAAATTTGTCCCAAGCAGAGTGTGGTTTTCGGCATCTAAACAAAGCCATCTCAATTTGGGTGAATAAACACAGACTTAGGAGTTGTTGTTGGGTTCCCAAATCCAGAAGTGTTAGTTCTGACTTGAGTCGCTTGGTAACTGTACCCTTTGCAACACTAGGAAAAGCTGAGCTGGAGAGGCTCGGAAATCAAAGACAGTTATGTAAAGAAATGGTCGGTCTGTCTGTCTTTCCTCTCCATGGTCCTTCTCCTCTGGTGTAGGCATCTTTATCGCTCGGGTAGTAGACCCTGGGGAGGAGTCGTCTCCTAAGTGCCTGAGGAATTTAGGTGTACTTATCATATTGATTTTTCCATTCAAAAAGCTGGCCACTTACAAAATTGAGAGGCGTTGTGTATGATCTGCACTGCAGCTCGGGGTTGCTAAAACCAAATCTGATGCCGTTGGAAACATGTTGCAGGAATTACCATTTCGTGGTTATAATCAGGTTTTTAGCCGTCTGCTGACCCAGCCCTTTTTGCGTTACACCGATGTGTCAGAACCAGCCAGGTAGGCCTGACGTGCTTGTCATTGTCTGCGCTGGGAGGGGTGCAAATGTCGGCACCACGTCGTTGTCCTGGGCCTAAAGTTTGTGGGTTCTGGGTGCTGTTGCCCGCTGTTGTCTGCGGATACATCTTTTGGCCGTGACTCTGACTCAGGCATCTTTGGCTGTGAGATTCTTGTTTGACGTCCTTAAAAATGTTAACTTGTCCTGGTCACAGCCAAACCATGGATTTGAGAGGGTGCTTGTTCCTTTCATTACCTTTTATTTCCCTGAACTCTTAATTCTGCAGTGGGCAGAGCGTAAAGGTGCTCCTGTTGCCAGAGCTTTCGCTAGCCCCGTTGTGTGCCTGTTCTGTGTTAGATCCTGCTTTCACGTAGAAGGCTGGGTGCCTGCCTGTATCCTGTTTGTCAGGCACTTGAAGATCTACAAACCCTGCCGTGCGTATTGGATAGAGTGAGTGTTATAACCGAGGAAGGGGAGAAAAAAAGTTGTTGAAAATTTTTGAGGGTAGTGAAACAGCACGTTCAGCTCCCAGTGCAAAGGTCAAAAGCAGCTTTCTGTACCCAGCTGTAATCCTAGAGCTTTCCTGTCTTTTCTTTAAACTATGGGCAGTTAACTTTTTTCAGCGAGGGAACAGGTGGGCTGATCACTTTTACCGTTGCTTCTAGAAGTTCAATGCTTGCTGTTGCTCTTTCCTGTTGGAAGCGGTAGGCAGACTGCCACTTAAACCCAAGCACGCGATTACCGAGGTTACTAAGTAATAGATGTTTTCTCTTGAAATAGAGCTAGCATTTGGTACAAAGCCCCACTAGCTCCTCCAAGGAGTAAGTGGTTTAACTGAGTGCATTCCTGCCTTTTGATTCCTGTGTTGATAGTCATTAGCAGTATCAGGACAATGATGTGAATACAAGAAGAACCAGGATTTCTTACCCTCTGGCTCAATGCGCTCCTTTCCTGCCTTCCATGACCGCTTTCCCCATTCAAAACACCGGGAAATCATTGTTGCTGAATATCGCAAAGCCCAAGCGGTCCTGGAAGCAGAAAACTTCCCTTTCCAAATATATTTGCCATCCATGTCTTGCCTGACCCAACATACCTGAAGAGCAGTTCCTCTTCTATGGCTAAAGCCATCTCTGGTCTTTGTGGTACTGTTTGAATGTCAGATGTAACTTGCAGCTCATGTTGTGAAACTGGAGCAAACTGGTGTGAGCACTTGATGCTTTTTCTAACAAATTAGCAGCAGTACTTTTGAGACCCAGCTGAATTTTAATTTCGGGGTTTCTCAGCTGTAGGGTAGCATTCCTGCTGCGCACTTGAGCTACCTTTGGGAACTTTACAAAAATGCTCCAACATATTTGATATTAGGTTCATTGGGTGCTTTAAAATGCTGCTACCCTTCCTCCTCCCGCCTCCCACCCGAAAGCCTCAGAGCTCTCTGCCACCTTTAATTTTCACGAAGCCTGTGTGAGGCAGATATGCCTCTCCTGCAGCTGGGGAAATGGGAAGTGCAGGTGTTGTGTTTCAGCACCTTATCTGAAGGCCTTCAGCCAGCCAGGCTGCTGTGTTCCCTGCCTCCTACTCTGCGTCTGCCTCGGGGAGCGAATGCTTGCGCTCGCGTCTTGGTGCGATGCTGTGGTGTGCACGCGTGGTGCCGATTGATTTACACGTAGGGGACCCTGCAGGGCCCCAGGATTGCTGTAAACATCAAGGTCCAATATTTTTCTTAATTTTTTAGCAGCCTTTTGTTTTGTAAGGTCCAGAATACAACTTGGTTTGGGTGGCTCTCTTACTGCATTCAGCTTTCCTTTGGAGACAGATTCAAACTATCAGGGCTCATCAGACATAATCCAGTGGCTGATCAGCTTGTTAGCTGGAAATTATCTGATGTTATCTCCACAAGTCTCTCCATGAATTCAACTCTGCTTCATCCACCCAGCCCTTCTGTTCCTTCCCACCCTTCACTGCTGTACTTTCTTGACCTCAGATATTGAGTCATGAAGGTAAGGTTGCAGGAGAAGTTTCTGAAGACGGTATACTTGCATCATTTTAAGATTTTAATGAATATTTTCTTGTGTGAATTCTGCCATGTAGTTACTGCTGTGACCTAAACTTTTAAGTTGCGATCTTTCCGTGCTTATACTATAGGAGAAGGAAATATTTCCTTTTCCTGAAGGTCTGTGTTTTCTGTCTCTGTCCCTTTACAGCCACTCTCAGCGCCCACTGCTGGGATCCCAGCCCACCAACTTGTGCTCTTCAGGTGCTAATCCTAGCTAGTGACTCTGTGGAACCTATTTATGATTGAGGGATGAAAACAGAGGGACTTAAGAATCTTCCGTCTTCAGAAGGCAGGGCGTTCGCCGTCCGGCAGCGTGGCGATGCAGCGTAGGTACGTTGCAGCAGGTGAAGAGGATAGCTCTGCCGTGCACGGGCAGGGTCCTCTTCAGGAGCCGCGAGGAAATGCTGCTCACAGTGCAGAACTCTAGTTTTGTTGCAGCACACAAATCCAGTGCCCGTAAAACTATTAATACTGGGTTTTATTGTGTGAGGAAGCTGTATCTAACCCTCTTCTTGCATCTGACATTTCAGTTAGTCTCCCGGGGGGGTTCTTTGAAACCACCTGACGCTTCTAGCTGTTCAGAGACAGAAAAGGCTTACTGGAATTTTTGCAGTTCTGTGTAAAATAGAACCACTTTAATGGGTGACCTTTCCATCCTGCGAGTATCTGCTGCAAGACTATGTACCCTTGAGTCGATTCCCCGGTTTACTTTGATTTGTTTGGCTCTTGCAATGTAGACTTGGGGATCATCATTAATATTTTACTGCAGAAGTGGAATCTGGCACAACTCGCAGTATGGAAATCTCAGGAGTACTCAATAGCGTACGCTATTACTGTATGGAGGATTGCTGTGTGTACAGCATGCGGAGTGAATTGGTAATTCAGGAGTTGCAAGTGCCCACCTGGGCGAAGCAATTAATTGTAACTATTTCAGATCTAGACAGGAGTGTTATTTTTAAAATGGATGAAACCTCTTCCCAAGCAAGCAGTTTTTGTGACGCGCGCTCTTCCAAGGTGCACTCACTTCAGTGTGCTCGTATAGCTTAAAAAAAAAAGCCAACTTAGTAATGCTCTTAGGACTAGTAAACAAACTAATGTGCACTAAAAGCTTTAGAAGGAATCAATCAAAGCCCGTGACAGGCTTTGCAGTACCTGCGTGAGCGAGGCATTTTGCTGCGACTTTCTCATGCGTGTTTTTCCTTTGCTGATGTGAGGCAGCTCCAGCGCAGGCTTCTGCAGAGAAGCAGCTTTAAGCAATTTTATGCAGTTACTTTTTGGGCTGAAGATTCTTCATTGAAGTGAAATGGCAGAAGCTTTGATAGATGCTCTTTGGGGCAAGGTCTTGCTTGCTTATGGCAGCTGTCCTCTGCTCTGCTCCTCTCTTCAGAGGAAAGACACTTTTTAATGTTCAGCATCGGTGTTGGTGCTGGGAAATAATTGGTGTTTGTGAAGCTAAAAGCCTCCTCTTGTTCTACTGTTTGACTGTTTAATTACTTGGGGGATTTCAAAGGCTCAGAAGGTGATGACACCTTCCTAAATGCTACTTAGGAAAAACCTGCCTCATTGTTTCCACCCTACTCTTACCTCCCACCATGTGCTGGGTTTTCGCCCAAATGGGTCATTGTAAGCATGGGAGCTGCTACTTTCATCTAAAATCTTTGCATTTACTTCTGAGGTTGTCAGTCCTGAGTTTCCTGGAACTGAGAGTTGTGAGATGATGGCTTGGGGTTTTTTCTTCTTTTCATGTTGCGCCCTGAAGCACTTGACCTGTAACTCAGTTCAGGCTCTGCCTCGCATAGGTGGTGTGTCCCACTCCTGAGAGCTTTAGACCTGTGGCAGGTCAGGAGAATGCCAACTCCATCTTCTGGAACAAACACAAAAGCAAAGCGAAAACCCCACCGAAGCCGTAGGGAGACTCTATGGTAATGTTTGGATTTTTTTCTGTTTGCTGTTGGCTGTGCTAGGCTGCTAAATAGATGAGTGCGTGTTTGCGGCTGAAACCAAAACATTCTGCTAACTTGAATTTGCAAAGTTGAACTTCAGCAAAAGTCAGTTTCTGTTAATGGCAAGGTCCTGGGCCTGGGTGGGGGACTTGCCTTTGGCAGCTGTCGATACGGGTTTTTTCTTTCTGAATGTTAAGTGTTCCTGTGATGGGAGCAGGAGACTGTGGGGGTAGAGCAGTAATGATTGTAAGGGGTGATTAGAAGCATCAAGTACTATGAAAAACGTGGTTTTGGCAGTGGAGGTGGTGGGGATTACTGATAACTGTAATAGCTGCAGTGCTTTCAGATGTGCCTGGGTTTCAAGCTGACAGGTGTCCTTTTAGTTTTATTGCTCTTTTTGGTCTGTGCTGAATGAGTTGCAGGGAGGATCCTCCACCTGCGGTCGTAAGCCAGAGCACATGCGGCTCTGTGCAGGTAGGTGTGCTGTGGGCTCGGCTGCCTCTCTTGATATCAAGTGTCTCTTGCTGTGCATGTCGGGATTGTTCTTGCCGATGTCGTGTGTTTGTGCGTATGGAGTGATGCCTGCTGCGTGCTCTGCCCCAGCCTTTGGGGAGTGCTTGGCCCAGGCAAGGGAAGTGGCCCCAGTGGAAACTGTGAATGTTCCCTGGGCTGAAATCTTCAGAGCATGGTGTAGTTGGAAACAAACGTATTGATGGTGGATGTGCACTTGGTAACTCTGTGTTGGATATGTGTTTGTGAGAGAGAGGTAAGGGGAGCTACGGGTGGTGTTACGTTTGCCTTCTGCCCTTAGTTGTGTGGGGTTTAAAGCAGCTTAATGGAGAGATCGATCCAATAAGCACCTGCGGCTGGAATTCCTCCCCCTTACAGAATATGACATGTAGGTTGAGGCCAAAAACATGGGTTGAGAGTGGTCAGATTTTACGACTATGAGTTCTGTACCTATGTACACTAGACTGTGCTTTTTGGGTTGTTTTTGAAAGAAATTCCATCACGTTTGTGCTTCGTTCATCCTTCTGCAATGGTCAGGGGCGCATTGCACCAGAGAAGCTCTGTGACTCTGGAGGGGGTTGCAGTGCAGTTCAGGCTATGGCGAAGACATAAGCTAAATAGTATTGATGCCCGTATGCTGTGAGCTTAGAGCATGCACTAGGTATGTGCTAACCTGCTGGTCTAAACTTTAACGAATGAACAGTTAAAGACGCGTGGAAGTCATGTCTAGAGCAGTATCTCAATGAAACTCTAGCCTTTGGGGGTCTTTTTTGGACTTGCTTGCTCTCTTAGCTTCTGGCACGGGGTAGAAGGTTGCTTGGGTGTATAAGGGGAGCAGGTGGAAGCCAAGATACAAAATGGTTTTTGTGCGCATACGCTGACATCTTGGAAGTGCGACACATCATGCCAGGTCTTAAATAATTTGCCCAGTTTTTCAAGGGGTAGCTCCCTGCTACAGAGATGCTGGATGCTCTAGGTGGGTAGGCAGGCTTCTTTGTGATTGCAAAGCTGCATTTGTTCCCTGCTTTTGCTGTCGTCTTTAAAATCATGACCTCTGTTTCTTTCCTCAACAGCTGGTGCTGTAACTCTTAGTGAAATGTAATGGGCAGTGTGAAGGCTGTTGGTAGGAGGTGAGAGCAAGGACTTGCAGGGAAGCAGGCTAGGAAAGGACAGGAGCACTTGGCATCTTACTGTGGCTTCCAGGCCAGGCAAAAAATTGAATTCACGGGAGTAAATTTGAAAGAAGGAAACCCTGCTCAGCTTGCATTTGCAGCGGAATCACTTACCAGCCTCTGGTTACAGCCTCTTTGAGTTGAAGAGAAACTAGGTAGCTATGCCCTTGGTCCATTAAGCAGCATTCATTTTGTACCATAAAATCACAACAGTGGTACCATGTGGTTCTGTATTCAGCACACATCAAACACAGCCTGCGTGGTTTGTTCTTACCGCTGCCTGTAAAGCTATTAGCTTTTCTGCTTGCGAGGGAGGGGTTTGGAGGCTGCCAAGAGGGCTATTTAATCCCCAGCTGAAAAGACGAGGAGCTTAAGGCTTTTAACTGTGTTTCTTAGCCCAAAGCTGAGGGTTCCTGGTGCATCGTTCCTGTTGAAGTGCCTGGGTACAGTTTTTCATTTGTCAGTGGACGATGAACCTTTTGCTTAGCGAAATACGCTAATACTGGGAGAGCTGGAATTAGTTCCATCACGACTGATTTATTTTTTTACCTACTTTTGAAAGGATATAACTTTGAGAATAAAATAATTTTGCGTATGAATCATTTTGGTTGTAAGAAACTGGTGCTGCTTCTCTGCTGATAAGAATACTTAGCAAGTAAGTAGCACTTCTCATCTTCAAAGCGTTTTCCAGGCTCTGATGTGGCAGTGCCTCTCTAGCTGTGTGTGTTGGAAAGGTGACAAAACCTTCCCCCTCAGGTGGCTCTGGGTAAGCCAGCCTGCATCAGTGCTGCCAGGCCCCCGGTGGTGTTTTCCTGGCGTGTGCTCAGTGCCTTCTCGCTTCGACCCGTTCTGATCAGGGCTGCAGAGCACGAGCTGTCTGGGTGGTGGAAAAACTTCTGGCGTTCCTCAGTGCGGCTATAGCTAGAGACTTCTGTCTGGGCAAATTGTTCTCACCCCAAACCGTAATACATTGGTTATTCAGCATATCTGTAAAATGGGATGCTTGGAAACCAGATGGCATAGTGTATCTCCTGCTATTGAGGAACTCAAGTTTGATTTGATTTTACTCGTGTGAGTAGCTAAACTGAGTAACCTAGCATTTTTAAAAGTTATTTTAGGTATAAATCTAGTGAGCTGTGAGTTTTGCAGGGCTGGGTTAGAAAGAAATGTGGTTAGCGAAGAGCAGCCTCGACGTAGGCTGTTAACTTAGTTCATAGCGGTGTTCTAGAACCGAGCGGGTGCTTCAGGCCTCTTGGCTCGAGATATATTGTTAAATAACTGGTCCTAGATCTGTCCTCGGTGAAATTGTTGGCAGCAGCTACACTGAAACGCAGTTGGAGCTCGAGTAGCACTCTGATCCCCAGGGAGCCCTTGTATTTTCCTTCGTCCGGCTTTGTTCCACATGGCACTAGAGTGGCCGCTCCTGCCTTCCCTGCTGCTGGAGGGGGGCCGCGGGGCTCAGCCCCTGCAGCGTGGGAGCTGCTGCCCTTCCCGGCTGCTGCCGCGTCTCGAGTGGCCGGTGCCGCTGCTGGCCGCTGCCCTCACACCTTTGCTTTTCAGTATTTGAGGTGAGTGTGCGTGGAGCACGGCTTAATGGTTTTGTTTGGAGTTGAGCAGATTTCCAGCGAGGCCCTATTTGTCCTTTGGCTTTGCCCTTCTGTCTGCTTTTGAAGATGCAAGTTGGTTTTTTCCCTTGGAAGGTGGGTTGCATGTCTGATCCAAGTGAATAATTCTCATGACTATTGCAAGAAATATTCATGCTTCTGTTCGGCGTCTGAGTCCAAGTTCCTTGAAACAGCATTAGTCTTGAGACAAAATAGGGACATTTTCTAAATTTAGAGTTACTACGCAGTTGTGTAACTGGCTGGAAATGGTACTTAATGAACCGCCTCTTCATAGTTGTTTTGTCCTTAACACATGCGACTTCTGTCAGAAGCCTTTTCTCTCTCCTTGTGCCGCAGGTTGTAAAAGTTGCTCTGGTTTCCCATGCTGAAGTACGATCTTGTCGTAGGGAATGGTCTGTGGGCTCCAGTTTAAAGCAGAAAACGGGAGCTGGGGAGAGGGAGTAATCTCTGTCCTTCCTGGAAAACTTCTGGGTTTGGGTTTTTTTAAAGTCTACAGATGTGGATGATTCATTTGCTTCCTGTAAGCGGTGGGCTGGCCAGCATTTCGGGTGTATTCCAGAGAGCCTTGGAAGCTCTTCCTGAGGAGGTGTAGTAGTATATAATGTTTCCTCCTTGGGGTGTATTTAATGCAGCTTGTGATGGATGAACATAGACCTGAATTATCCTGACCATGGAAGCTTTCTGAACTGGAGCAAACTTCACAAGATGAAGCCAGCTGCATCCTAGATGAAGCAAGTTGCGTCCTAGACTATGCACCTCTGTATATTGCTGAAATATAAGAAAGAAAAGAGCACCTTGCAGAATTACACAGCAGGGAAGGTGACGCTGCACAGGAAATACGAGAATTCCTGGCTGCTTAGATTAGGAAGAAACTTCAGGATTTTTTTAATACATTAACTGATATTTTTATCATCCTAATGTGCCAGCTGTCAATGTTTTGAGATCTTGCTTTATGTGTAAAAATCAGATAATCAGATTCAGAGTGTGTTATTGGCTCAGTAACTACCTTTTCACCCAGAACATCTGACCTGTGCAGCTGAATTGGCTTATTTGCCCTTTTGACTCTGGGGCTAGAAACTTCCTCTAGTTTTGTGTGGTGTTGGGGATTGTGCTGGTACATGACTGAAATGTCTCATTTGGTTCACAAATGAAATCTGCCCTGTAATGATAAAGCAAAGTGCTAAGTACAGGGCGACTTCAGAGAAGCGTGTGCTGGGCAGGAGCTCCCTGTGATTACTCGCAAGCGCTCCAGGGCAGTACTGGCGAGGGCGTCCAGAGCCAGCCCCTGCTGTCACTACAGCAGCAGCCTGCTCGTGTCTCTGTAGGGAAGGTCTGTCATAAAAATTTAACCATTTGTTTAGATTGCTTGAGTTAGGAAGCTGTCCAGATCTTGATGAGAAAACTTGTAATTTCTCGCATAAACGTGCAGTTTACACCCATCTCTTCCTGTAAAAAGCAAACCTCGCTCCTAAATAGCTTCTTATCTTTATAAATGTTGCTGCTGTGAAGCGCGATCTTTTTCTCCCTTTTCATGCTCAGAGTGTACATCACTTAGTCAGGCTCTTCCCCTGCTCATCCTGTCCGCTCCTGCTGCAGCTCGCACTGTGCATCTCGCTCAGCATTGGCTCTGGCTGCCTGGCAGTACCTTGCTGAATGGTATTAACGTTTCTTTCCTGGGGCTGCTTTTATCTGAGCCCAAGTGTTAGATGAAAACTTAACGCTCCCCATATTGAGCACTCTGTATTTCACAGGAGTGTTACGTGATCAGCTCTTTTATTTCTTGTTTTGTTGGGATCTTAGAGAAAGATTGATAATTTATAGGAAATAAGTATCGCAAGTATGGTAACAGCTGTGGTCACTGTAATGCATGTGTAAAATCTTTAATTGAAGGAGACTTTGTTTTTTTCAGTGTTGACACTTTGAACTTTGGAAGAAATCCAGGCTGAGTTCCTGGCTTCATCTTAATCGTGCTGTCTGCATTTTTTTCTATTCTCAGTAACATAATTTAGTACCAGATTGATGCCCATAGATACTGGTTACCATTTGGAATCTATCTGCTCTTGCACAATGGTTAAAATAACTGTGAATTGAATTACACCTTATGTTAGTGTAGTGAGTGTGGCCCGAGCGTGTGGTGCACTAATTCTGCGTATCCTACTGTTTAATTGGCATTCAGGTGCAAGCACACAATGTGTTTTCACACCTAATGTTGTCTCTCTTTCCAGTGATGCTTTGGCTTCTTTTGTTTCTGCCCCACGCAGTTGCTTTCTCTTCAGATTACAGCAGCCTTTCTGATTAGCATATGTACAACCATGCAAGCAGGCAGTTTTGTAGAGAAAATACTCCTATCTGAAACCCGCATAGCTGGCATATTTGCTGTAAAGTGAGCACTCGCTGCAAAAGCTTTTTTTTTCCTTTAGTGGTTATGGAGATGGTCGGAAACTGATGGTGAACCCTACATGTTGGGTTTGTGTTGTGGTTTAGTCCCAGTCAGCACCTAAGCCCCACACAGCTGCTCGCTCGCTGCCCCCACCCCAGCGGGATGGGGAGAGAATCGGAAGGGCAAAAGCAAGAAGACTCGTGGGTTGAGATAAGAACAGTTTAATAATTAAAATAGAATAGTAATAGTAATAATGGTAATGATAATAATAATGATTATGATAATAAAAATGTAATGAAAAGGGAAATAATGAGAGAAATTATGAAACCCAGGGGAAAAAAAAAAAATGATGCAACCGCTCACCACCCGCTGACCGATGCTGCCAGTCCCTGAGCTGTGATTGCTGCTTCCCCCGGCCAACTCCCCCCAGTTAATATACGGGGCATGATGTCATATGGTCTGGAATATCCCTTTGGTCAGTTGGGGTCAGTGTCCTGGCCGTGTCCCCTCCCTGCTCCTTGTGCCCCCGGCAGAGCACGGGGAGCTGAAAAAGTCCTTGACTAGTGTCAGCACTGCTCAGCAACAACTAAACCATCTCCGCATTATCAACACTGTTTTCAGCACAAATCCAAAACGCGGCCCCATACCAGCTACTGTGAAGAAAGTTAACTCTACCCCAGCCAAAAGCATGTCAGTTTGACAAACAGCGTTTGACCTTCTTGGCCATAGTCAGTTGGGTAGACCGGTTACTATTGTGTACCTCACTGTCCGTGGTGACTGACATGAACCTTAACTTTCTCTTGTGATCTCTTCTAATCTGGCGTTGCTAAGTGTTTGCTGTCAGAGCTGTGATGAGAAATGAAGTGACTAAAAAGATCAGCTTTTAAAGGTGGTGTTTATGGGGCAGATTCCTGTCTCGCGTGCTCCTGTGCCTGCTTCTCTAAATGTCTGTTGGGCGCTTATGCTGCCAAGGGTGAGTGTGTGGGAGGGGGCAACAAGCTCGGGGTGGAAAGCTCTTGCTTTCCAGAACTTGCATCTTAATGACTGCTTAGTACCGTTTGGGCTGGTAAGCCATTTCGCAGAAGCATTTATGAGCAATCTTAGAAGTCTGCTTTGTGGCTTCTATCTGCATCTCCTTAGAATCGTGTTGATGTGATGATGGCAGTGAACTGAACACCCCAGGAGCTGGGGAGTCTGTGATACTTGTTCTGGAAAGCAGCCGAAGAAATCTTTATGAAATACCATTTGTTCTTGTTAGTGCTGCTAACTTAGCTCAGCTACGGTTCCATTCAGAGTGCCTGCCTCTGATCTACAGTGCTAAAAATGCCTGAAGGCGTAAAACAAAAGATCAAGGATTAGACACAGAATGACATTCATAGCATCATTGTCCAACCTGTACGTGCTACTGAGCGTGGTAGAAAAGACACCAAATTGCAGTTCTTAAGTATTTGCTAGCTTGGCTCTTGGCTCTGCTGGTTCCTGCTGTGCTCTAAGAGGATCAGGTGCGTTACTGCTGCTGTAGACAAAAGTGTGTTGTGGTAGCAGGTCTTTTTTTCATAGCTCTTTCTTTCGTTTTTATAGCGTGTTGCTGCTTCAGAGGTTCTGAAGTGTTGATGCCCTTAGGTTTAGTTTTCCCTCCATGCCAGGATCTCCGGTGCCTCAAACACCCTTTCTCCCCACGCATTTATCCTCCCTTACCTTTGCTGTTTTCATTTTTCTCGGAGTTATTCAGGGCAATAGCATGTTCATTGCTCTTAAGAGAGTGGTCCCTACCCTGCTTGGGACGGTGGCACACCTCTCCAATGCTTTGCCTCCCTGGCTGGCAGGGCATCCGTTTGCCCTCTTCTTTCTCCAGTTTCATCAGAAAGATCCCTGGGTATTCTCAAAATGTTGAATTGGTGAAGTGTGACCTTCTAGCCTGGGAGTGTTGCATCTGAACTGAGGAGTGATGCTGAGCTGGGTTTTTAGGTTTTCCTGCTAATGAGCGATGGTGGTATGTGAGCTAAAAGGGCATTTTTTCCACCAAGTGTTTGAGTATTTAAAATGAAGCAGGTTTATCTGTGTTCTGAAGAAGGGTAAAACCAAGGATGTTTATTAAGTTCCCACGTAGAAATGAGGCTCCGGTAGGATCACTGCAAGGTTAGTACGTGCTATGAGCACAGCCAGTACTGCTCCTTCCAGCTTAGCCCCATCCAAACATTGCCTTTAAGTTTATCTTGTGCTTTCAGGAAAAGAAGGCACCTGTCATGTTCATCTACGCTGTGATTTAGCAAAGTGGCAAATCTCCATTAGAGCCCAGGAAGAGGAAGAGCTTTTAATCATAAATGACAACATGTGGTCTGTGATTTGCACCCAGGCCTCAAGTGATGGGTGAAATTACCCTTCTTGACACCCGCCTTGCTATAAATAGCTATTTTAACTGGGGGCAGGTGCTACCGAAGTGTTGCTTGGGTGAAATCTGCATGATGTGTTGAATGCATGTCTCTGAGCAGAGAGAGGCATTGTCTTGATGTATGGAAAGCTGCGCATCTCTGCCAAGAGATGCTGTGATGGTGACATAGCTATTTATCAGAGCTTCTGTTCGAAGTGTTTTGAAACTAATATTTTCTTGAATCATCTCGGTGCTTCATTCGCAAAAACTGCCGCTGTCGTTGTTAAAATGTACGCTGATAGACGTATTGGTTTTTATCCCACCCTACTCCCCCACGAGTGATTGTTTGGTTTTTTAGGAAGCTCTACGCTTTTTCGGTTCCCTACTTTCGTGCATATCACATGGGGGGTTTTGCCATTATTATGAAAAGAAGTGTTGTTTGAGTGCCCAGACTGTTGGTAACATCTAGCAATATGCTTTTTGGTGCAGTGTTCAAGCGTCTTCACAATTCTCTTTTTATAATTGTCCTCTGAAAGAGTAAGCTATGGTGACTTCCCCTTTGAAATACTTAGACATCACATTCTGTGGTGTTATTGTCGTTATTATATATATCTAGATACGTAATACATACCGTTATTGTCAGGGATCATATTGTCAGATATTGCTGTCTCTGCAATATTGCTGTGGGACTAGGCTTCCGATGGTGAGGTTTTCTGCAAGAGGAAGACTACAGTTTGTCCTGATCCGTTCAACCCTGAAGTGTTACCTGAACTTTGTGGAGCAGTCTGTGATCGGTGCATGTGGTAGAAGAAAGGTAGGATTCAGTTGCAAATTCTGCTTGCCTGTATTACGATCGCTTTCTGAGATGAACTCTACCGGTCATCACGTACTCCTGAGATGGGAGCAGCAGCTTCTTTTTAAACTTCATTGGCGTCTTTTTTTTTTTTAAGGCTCCTGTGTCAAAAGCATCTTTGCTGGATGAAATAGATCTGGGACTTCTGAATTACAGGCTTTGACTTTTAAGCCAGCTTCTGATGTTTAGGCTCTTGCGGTTCAGCAGGTGCGTGACACTTAAACGCTTTAACACTGAGGTGCTTAGAGGCTTTGGGTGGCTGGATGGTGACTGGAGAGTACCTTTCTGCTGTTACCATTATTGCTTTATTAAGTGAGCTAGTGAGGTATCGGTAAACATCTCAAACACCCAAAGCCTGTGGAAGTTCTCTGCATTGCCCAGCTTGTGACTGAGAGGGAGGCTTAGTGCTGATGCCTGCAGTGACATAATTGCGGTGACAATATAAAAAGGGTTCTGGAACGTGGCTGTAGCGAAAGACTCAGGCACTGATGGACAAGCACGTACCACACCACCGCATAAATGATTTTTAGTAATTCCCATTTTTGTGCTGCCATCTCAGCCCAGGCTGCTGACCAGCCTGAAAGCTAGGAAGAACTGAGTTTGGGACTGAAACAACATGTATGGTTTGTCCACGAAAGACACAAGTGTGGTAAGAATATAGTCGAAGGCTCCATCCTGAGGGGAGCAGAAATCGGGGTCGTAAGAGTTGGAGCTTCTTCAAAATCATTTCACCCAAAAGGTGGCATTTGCCTCTTCTCTTGAGTTGAAAACGCAGATTTCTGATAGGAGAACTGTATGGTTGTCTGCTATTCAATTAATAATTTACTAATTATTGCAGTACTTCAATATAAACCATCCCTCGGTACAACCCTTACAGGCAGGGCATGGTTTCAGAGGTGACTTGTATTTCTGCCGGGGACTCTGCCACAAATGGTTTGTGTTACTGCTGATTAGGTGCACAGAAGGGGAGACCCTTCTTGTCATGTTTCAGCTTAAATACAAATGCTGGCTTATGTTTGCCTAAAAATCTGGGGTTAACCTTTGCTTCTAAAACAGGTAAGCGTTCCACTATGGGCTCTTGATATTTTTAGGCAACTGTGAAAAGTAACCTTATCTTTTTCTAAGGTCTGAACATTGGCAAAAGTAGAGCTGAGATCAGCTTACAGTGTGCTTAAGTTCATTAAATAAAGTTATTCAGTGGCCCTCGGGGATGTCCTAAAACAGGCTCCATAAACCCTTCTGCACGGATTGTCAGTGAGGTTGGCTATTTCTTGTTGGTAGAGAGTAGTAGCTCTGTGGGCAGGCAGCCCCTCACGGGTTGAAGCCTTTGGAAAATCTGCTCGTCCTGCCTCCTCCAGTTGCTTGGATTCCAGGCCAGAAGTAGTTAGTTAATGGCTTTGTACTCCCGGGTTATGCTTCTCTGGCTGATATTTCAAAACAAAACGCTTAAAAATGGCAAGGGAAATGACAGTTCTGCAAAGCTGTGTGTGAGGAGAGAGGAAGATGAGCAGACTTCGCCTCTTCATCCCGTGCTTCCTTGCTGAGACTGTCGAGCTCTGGTAGAGCACAGAGTGACAGTGCACGCTTGCAGGCGGCTGAGTTTGGGATCTTTGTTTCATCTCCCCAAGTCTGGCACACAGGATGGAAAAGTTGGAGAGAAGGTGCGTTGCTGGACGGCACCGGGATCTTGGGAGGTCGGCGCTGCGGTGAAGAAGTAGGATGTGGTGGGAACGGTGCCCGTGGTGCTGGTGGGTCCTGCTGCAGTGCGAGGCGAGGCTCTGTCCTGCCGTAGGTCGCCTGGGTCTGGACGGGGTCTGGCTGCCAGACCTGCCCCGACTGCTGGCTTAGCACGGGCAAGGCCCCCTTCACTAACGCCCACCCGCCTGTGTCTCGGTAGAGCTGCGCTTATGAAGAAAAGGAGTTTATACCGTAACAAAGGAGAGGGCGTACTTGTTTCCTTCCAGTTGGAGGGAACTTTAAGCTTCAACTCTCCTTAGTTTGTTCTGTTTGGGATGATGTGAACAAAGGGGAAAATCATGAGATTTTTTTTTTCATCTGTGGCTTTCTTACCGCACCCCTGGTGATCTCATATCTGTTTAAATCTCAGACCTACCTCAGCGCAACACAATCCATGTCGTTTTGTGACAGCTTATTGTATGCACGTTCTCTGTGCACCTCCTGCTCTTAACTGCTTAGTATAATGGAGCAGGAGTTATTTTTACCGCTGTCAGTATTGTTGAGCGTTGCAGCGTTGGGCGTATCCTGTTCTGCATCATGCATCAACAAAGCTAACAACCTTCGGAGGTATCGCGGATCTTTATTGCTGATGGTGATGCGGAGGGCAGGAAAAAGGATGTGATTTAGCGTCTAAAAACTGTTGGTTTTTTTAAATATCTAAAATTGATACAGGATTGAAAAATTGTCTATCTGAAACGCATCCCGATGGGGAGAATGCATTGATCGGATTAGTGTTTTCCAGAGGCTGTGGCAGTGAGGTGTGTTATTCTGTCACTGCTTTTTCTAGCCCTTCTTGTTGCAGCCCGGATGCCCTCGGAGCGGGCTGTTGTCCCTGTAGCCGGATGCCCTGCAGACAGGCTGTGTCCGTGCTGTGCCTGGGGGGAGCCCGGAGCAGCCCAGGTTAGAGCCCTGGGGGATGGCCTGGCTCCCTGGACACACTGCTCCACAGCAGCTTTGCACAAATTCCTTCTCTTTTGAGCCTTCTGTGGTTCCTTTCTGGCTTTTCTGGGTTTTCTTAGAGTGGGGCTGGGGCAGGGGTATGTGTGTGTGTGTGTGTGTTTTGGGGGGTTGTGTTTTGCTGGCTCTGCATTAGGAGAGAGGAGAGGCTGTATCTTGGCAGCAGTTTGAATTTCCCAAAACTTTTGGGAAACAAGGGTAAGGTGTAATCCTTACATATGAGTTGCTGCTCCCTTTTTGTATTTCAATGCAGCCAGTGAGTCTGCTTGTCTATGGCACATAGGCTCCTTTCTTGTGGAGTCAGGGTTGCTGACTGCCTCAAAGACATCTGATTTTTATCTTCCTCCTCAAACCTGACCCTGACTGCAGTTTCACCAGGAGACAGCCCCTTGCACAAGGTAAAGCAGCTGGCCGGGCTCGGTGGGGGAGTGTGGAGGCTTGGTGTTCATCGATCCCAGCAGTCTCTGGAGCCGAGGGTGCTGCTCAGATCAGGCTGGAGACACTGCCTGCCCTTATTTGAACTTGGTGGCTTTTTTACCACCCTCTCCTGGAGCTTCTGTAAGCTGTGTGTTATCTGAAGAGACATGAGGCTGCTCCATCCATCCCTGCTGAACCCTGAAAAAATGCTGGAGCTGATTAGAGAGGCACATTCCCTCTGGAGATGGGCCTCCTTCGAGCAAAGGAATGTAGGTCATGGTTAAGTATATAAAATGAAAAAAGACTCCATTGTAATTGGTAGCATTTCACCTAGATAATCTGGTGAGGTCCTCGCACTAATAGAAAACCTGTTCTTACATATACGCTGTTTAATATGACTCATTAAGCAAACCTAATTAAGTAGCAGCTTTGGCCCTAGTAAATGCCATGGCACATGCGGTTCTTAAGGCTTTAGGGCTGGCATCCTGACTAGTGCATCCTCCTGTGCTGTGTTTTCTCTGTCCAAATCGGTATTCTCAGCCTTGGGTGCCCAAGGCACGGGTAAGGGAGGAGAGCAGCGAGGTGTGAGGCACCGTTAAGTACCTGATAGGATAAAGGTAATGTTGCATACACGGCTGTCTGAGCCAGGCACATAGCTCCGGGGTAATGAGAAATGAATCTGGACAGATGAATTAAGTGGGATGGAAGCTGGCTCTGCCGGGAAGGGGGTGCTCTGTGTTCACAGCATGAATCTGTTGCAAAGGCGCGTTGTAACATGCAGGAAATCTCCTAGCACACCCCTGATAAGGGGTGTATCCAAAGAAAAATCTGGCAGAAAAACAACAAGTGCTTGTCGGCAGCAAGTCTAAGGCTGGCCGTTATATTATGCAGATCGTCACGGTTGAGGACCTTTCACTACAGGATTCTGCCGCATCAGGTGCTTTCTGGATTTTTTAGTTTGTGGTAAGAACACAGTGTGTCATTTCATATTCACAGCAAAAGTACCCCTTTTGCTACTTTTTCTGTGTACTCAACATACTCTTTTAATCTTGACAGTATCTTGAGTATATGAGCATATACTTGGGTATACGCAGAGTGCACGCCTTCAGGTGAAGTGCCGTGTTCTTGGCTTATTCTTGTCCACTGTTTAATGGTGCACTGGATTTTTCATAGCTACCATGTTCAACCCCAGCGCTAGCTGCGTTTCGGTGGCTGATGACAGTACCTTTGTATATGCATAGCCTGCAAAGCTGGGGAATCTTTTTCAACTAAAAATCGCTGTTGTAAGCGTAGGAGCGCCCTGGTGGTGGCTGGTCTGACTGGTTTGAGTTGCTGCTGGAGGTTACACATCCTATTCAGGAGCCTGCCAAATCTGAGGAGTATACGGTGGCAATTAATGAGTGGGGGCAGTCTTAAGGAAGAGCCTAGTTTGTATGTTCAATTAAGAACGACAGGCCATATAACACAGTCTAAGGCTTATCAACCCACGGGCTCTTCCCAGAACACGGCTGGGGCTGAGCACCTCGGAGCGGTTCTGCTTACGGCCATGCTAATGCTGTTCAGTTCATGCCACGTGGCTTTTCAGTGACTCTGAAATTTGCTGTCCAGTCACTACAGGCCTGCAGCTTTGTCCTCCTTTCAAGGGTTTGCAGGACAGTCCTCACCATGGCATTTTGGCAGCACTCGTTAGAGGCAGAGTTCAGTTAACCTCCATTTTGCTGGAAGCAGGGAGGAGGAGGCAGAGCACTGCTCCAGCTGTCAGGGGAGCAGAGCTCTCTAAATCATCTTGCGAGGCTATTTTTATGGTGTTTGCAAACCTACTCTAACTGTGTTTATGGCTCAATGCTTCACTGGGGTTGTGATGGGCTGAAATCCCTCTATTATAACTGAAGTCATTAAAGCAAAGAACATGTTATGTATATGGCACATAACAAAGTCTGGTGTTAAAGCAAAATACGGACTTTCCTACCGAGTGTGTGTGAATAGCAATATATCCTAAAAAGGGTCACTTTAGGAAGTAGGCATCAAGTGAATTACAGTTCCAGGAAAGACGGGGCTCCCATATCCCAAGGATAACTGACTTGGTTTAAGAAGGTAAGAAGTATTTTGCAGATGGGACTATTGATTAGTTGTTCATCAGACTGTTTTTATTCTTCAGTGTGTAGATGCGAAGGCATCCAGATGTACAAAGCATACATTTGGAGTCACGGCACTGTAGGGATGGGCATCGGTGGCTTGTAATTGATTTACTGCATCATTTGTCCCTCGTATTTTTTTTCTTCTTGGTTAAGATATTCCCAAGAGGCTGTTGCACAGGTACAGTGCAAGACTCAGTATTGCATCTGCACTAGGAATCTAGTGCCTTTCTGCTCTGAAAGGCAAATGCTTTTTTTTTAAGGAGGGGGGACTTCTCACTGACTAGCTGTGTGTCTGTTTGGAGGCAGAACTGCTGACTTCAGGCAATCAGGCTTTCACTGCTTTTGGCTCATGCTGCCTGGAGCGAGCACTTATTCCTCTAAGGGTGTCCTCAGTGGGGCTACTTACATCCAGTCGTGTTACACCTGAGAGAGTCCATGGAGGCAGCGAAGTTGCTTAAGATCTCAGCTCATCTCAGACCTGAGGCTGAGCAGGTCTGAAGGAGGGGTAGGAAGGGTAGGAGCGGAACAAATGCACTTTATAAGGGTGTTATATTTGACAGAGCTGCTGAGTCAAACGTGACATCCCTTAATGCCATTTTAGCATCTTTTCTAACCAAATCTGCATTGAAATATCTTACAGGTGATGTTACTGTCTGATGTTTGTCATGTCAGGCCAGGAAGAGAATGGACATGTTCCCATGCTCCTGCTGAAGGTGTACAAATTCAGAGAAGGCTTTTTAAAAAAACCTGCTAGGAGTAGCCTGCTGATCTATATGCAGAGGTGAGGGAGGCAGCAAAGTATCCCTTAAAACAGTTTTAAACCCTGGTTAGGAAAAGTCTGAGACTTTAGTCT
This sequence comes from Sula dactylatra, assembly GCA_013389905.1. Lineage (NCBI taxonomy): Eukaryota > Metazoa > Chordata > Aves > Suliformes > Sulidae > Sula > Sula dactylatra. Next base: position 108,442 of record WEKW01016893.1, on the reverse strand, counting down.
TTGACGTTTATGGGAAGATAGTCGGCTCCGAGGTGAGTCCTGTTAGCAGTCCGTCTCCCCTTGCGTGCATGTAAGAGGTGAGCTTTTAGAGAGGCTTTTAGTGAAGGGGCAGTTCCAGGTTTCTCTGAGACACTCCTCTCGTTAAAAATCGAAGATTTCATGGTTTCCTGGTTGGCCTAGAAGTGTGTTAGTCCCCTGGGGACTCTTCTGATGCTGGGTCTCCTAAATGCCTAAGCTATCCTTGAAAACTGGATTTGTGCATCCTGGGAAATCCAGAAATCTGTGATCGCTGTACAGCTGTTGGGCTGAGCATGTGTGGAGTGGAGGAGCGTAAAGATATACTCCTGCAAGGAGTTTACTGTTGTCTGTGTGCTATGTCCAGAGGAAAACCAGGCTGGCGAGGATTAATGTAGGTATAAAGGATTTTGCCTTTAAAACCTGTGTACAGAGAGGTACTTAATAATCTAACTTCAGCAGGTTTAGCATGGGAGCTGTGTGTACTTCATGCAAAACCAGGGAACATCTGGCTTTATTGCTCCCCTGGTTTCCGTGCCGTTGCTATAAGTGTTTGCTTACACCCGTGGCACAGTGACTTCTGCGAGCCTTCTATATATGTGCTTTTTGGTTGCTCAGTTGCCAGGGAAGGGACAGGGGGAGAAAGAAGATTCCCCGAGCTATAATCTTGAATTGTTGTCGCGTCAAATGTGCTGCTGAATAACTGAGTGGATTCCTGCAGAGTAACGCGGAGAAGAGAGCGGTGTTTCCATGCAGATGTTGGATGTTCTCTGGGCAAATGCTGTGTTGTCTTAGGGTGCTGGCACAAATCTGGAGAGCTGCCTATAAATGGTTTAGAAGTCAGCCTAGAAAACACCTGAAGGCAAAATGATATGGTAGTGTTGTATGATCGCACTGATGGGTTTTAAATATGATGTTGAAAGCTGTGTGCTCTGGCTGAGATGGTAAGGAGGAAAAAGTCAGTCCACTAGACTTAACCTGTGCGGGGGGGGGGTGTGTGAAACGATGCTTTGCTCCAGGAGTATTAAGTCAGACTCTGAAGAGCTTTAACACTTCTGTCCCTGTTGCATCATTGCTGTCGCCAGTCCTGGTGAGATTTTCTCAGAGTTATTGAAGGGAACTGAAGGTTGGTTGCTTTTGTATTGTAGGATGTAGAAACAGGAGGCAATTAATTAAACCTGCTCAGTCTAGATGTTTTAGCCTTCCCTCAGCCATTCTGCAAGTGGTGAATTCACCCCTTGAATAAAAAGGCATGTAACAGCGCAGGGGTTGCAGAAATTCAGTCGTTAAATAGCTGGGCTTCGGTAGCCTGGCGTATGGATTCAGTAGGGGCTGTTCCTTCTTTTTGTAATGGCCAATACAGCATTTATGTGCGGGGGGGATAACTGAAGCTCTTTCAGTGAATAGAAACTGCAGCTGAGGTTTTTTGGGCAATGATGCAATTGTGCTGCATTGTCCCAGTAGCATTCATACACTCTTCTGCAGTGTGAGCTGGGGGAGTGGCTTTGCTCTTCATCAGAAATAAATGCATGCACGGGGTACCCACACTGTCACTGAATTTTGGGTGGATTCTCTGTAGCATTCCAGAGGTTGCTTGAACTGGTCGTAAAGGCTTTGATTTTTTTTTTAAGCCAATATCGGACTTAAGTATGAATACAGCTGGTTCAGAAGGCATGTTATTTAATAGAAAGCCTTTGCAGAACACTTGCGATGTCTTGCAGCTAGCGTTAGCCGTTGTACCTCTTAAAACAGCACTTGCCTTCACTCTGTGCGAGGAGGGACTGGAGAGATGACCCTAAGACCTCCGCCCTGGCTGTGTCCTGACAAGAAGGCAGCGATACTGGTTTCCTTGTAAGCTAAATTTCAGAGTTTCCCCTGAGCGCTCTTAATCACTAGCCGTGGAAACTGCCCCGTCTCCAGCCTGAGCATCCTATATTTCCCACCTAAGCTAGCAAATTTACCCAGGTCCTGATCCGTTTTGTCGAATTCGCTGCTCTGCCCCTTCTCCTTGGGCTTCAGGCAGCCCGTCTGTCTGTGCAGCAATTCCTCGTATGTAGCAGAGCAGCGAGGTGCTGCAGTGTGTTTGGGGAGTGTGTTCTGCGTGTGAGATCAACCAAGAATATTGCTCCTGGGAGATGCTCTCGTTTCAGAGCAGGCACGAAACTCAGAAGCTACACGAGAGACGGGTCAGCTCCGTGCACTCGCTGCCCAGGACTGACTCGAGTGTCGCATGACACAGCATTTGCTGTGCTTTCAGCTGTAGCTATTTGTACATTGCTTTTCAGTGGTGTGTTGCCTCCTCTAGGAGATTCTGTACTTGATAAAATAATCCTGCTTAAGTTGATTGAATTTGCTACAATTCCTAGACCTAGATGAGTATTCCGGCTCTGTGGCAGTGCTGTACCTCTAGCTCCAAGCATGGCTGAATGTGAGGGAATTCCATCGTTAAGGTGTGTTTGGATTCAGTCCCCTAAAGCGATTTAGCCTGCAGGCTGGACTTCTGTTGGGTCTTAGGTGCGAACCAAAACTAGCATGCTAGGGATTTAAGGATAACAGGCTAATATCTTCCCTCTCTCCTTGGAGAGAAAATTGCAGCAGTTGTGAAACATTACTGTCTGTGTCTGGGGGAAGGGACTCCTGTGAGGGTGGTAGTGGAGGCTCTGGTGAAAGAAAGGGAAAGAAGAGTGGGCTGTATTACAGTAACCATCCTGTGTCAACCTCCTACGTTCGGGTGTCGCATGGCTGACATCCTATCAAAGAGCTCCGGCTGTGTCCAGAATTTTAAGCAGCTTTATAAATAGTGTTGCTTAAACTGCCTGTGTGTGCAGAGACTGTGAACGACTGGGGTAGACCAAAATATTATTGGTTTAATTGCTGAACCACTCCAAAAACTGGAGCAAGGAAGAGTAGAAACCCCCACGGGTTACCTTTCTCCGATGCATGCGAAGCACACATCTTGGGGGGTCTGTCAGAGAGGCAGTGTTGCTGGAGACTGCACGCTGCGAGACTTGCAAAGCATGAATATATGAATCTTGTTAAGGCATCTGAAACCATTCTTTTTCTCCTTCTTGCTGTCGTCTTAAAGCTGCTTGCAGGTTGTGCTGTCTCTGAATAATTGTGAACAATTAGAAGCTAATTTAAACGGCTGGTTTGTATTCACAGCAGCAGCATATGAGCTAACCAGCTGGAAAGCAGACATGGTGATTTTCTGTTGATATGTCTCCCTCTTGTTGTTCCGTGGCAGTTTTTGCAAGGTGGATTTTTGCTGCGGGCTAATGATGAGTTCCTCTTGCACACTGCAGACCTGATTGCAAGGGGAGGAGGAATGCTTCGTTCCCTAGCACAGTTACCACCAACCCAGCGAAGTCCAGTTTTCCCTCAGCAGAAGAGCCTTCCCTGGATTACTCCAGGAATGGAGCAAAGGAATATTTCTCTCTTTATTCCTTCTCCCAAAGATGTAGAAAGGGGCAGTGCACGTATTGTGCCTCAGGAGTGAATTGGTCAGCAATAGTCACACAGATTTCCTCGCAGCATCCTTTTTATCCTCTGGAAAGGCAGATGGTGGTTCGAGCAGTCCCACTTTTTCCTCCAGGCCTGGCAGTGTGCCCCAAATGCTGCTCAGGGTGGTGAGTGACTAATTTCTCCAGTGGTGGTGCTGTCCAGATGGCAACCCCAGCGCGGTCCAGCAAAAAGGTGGAAAACCTGTTGTGTAACAGCTGCCATTTTCCTCCCAAGGCAACAATTTGAGGAATATTTTTGCTTCAGGTAAATGGAAGAGCTACTGGACAGACTTTTTGCACGCAAGGAGGAACACAGCTTAATTGGCAAGTTAAAACAGTGGGCTGTTGGGAATCCCAGGAATCTAGACCGGTGGCTGAAATGGGCTGCTTCTACCCTCTCCCTGTCACACCGGTTGGTGTTAGCATCCAGGCGAGCTGCTCCTTAGGGGAGTCTCTTCTAGCAGTCAAGTGCATCTCGCTTAGACCCTGTTAGATACTGCCAAAAAGAGGAGCACAGCCGTTGCTTTCACCCTGGGTGGTTAGGTATTCACCAAGGTTTCCACAGCCATCCCTTTAGGTCCTGTTTGAACTGGGCATCTCTCGACAAGCTGGGCTTGGGTGTCTGTAGAGGTGCTGTGCTCCTCACGGCTGCTTTCTTCTTGGTGGGGATTGCTAGCTCTGACCTGTGTTTCAGATGAGGCTTTACTGAGGGGGTGTTGAGACAGCCTGGCTGCGACAAGCGTTCACTGATCTATAGGCAAAATGTTGCCTACTTTTCTGCTTACTGCTTCCAACCAGCTTCTCCTCTGTCTTTAACTGCGGTCTCATGTGGGTTTTTTCAGGTAACACTGCCATCTGGTGCTAGAGCACTGCTCTTGATCAAGCTTTTTCTCAAATTCTTAAGCAGAGGTAGTAGGATGGGATTGCTTTTAATCAGCCATCTTACTGTAAGAAAATGGGAGGAGGGGTGTCCTGCAATAATCTGTGCTGTTGCGACATTGCACCTGGAAAGAGATCCTTTACGCATTTCTGTTAAGCAGCTGATTTTCCCAGAACTGCTGTACCCAGAAGGCTGGGTACATGGAGCAAGAAGTGTAAACACTGAGAAGGGGGATCATATCTTTTACTATAAACTGCTGCTGAGAAGAAAAATCCTATGTTTAAATTAAATCCTGTGACTGGAGACATCTTTGAAAGATTCCCTGTAGGACTCTAAGTGGCTTACTGCTAGACTTACTATCAGTAAATCTTCTCTTACGAGATCTTTCCATATTTTGTAGTCGTAGCCATGTATTTTTAAACTTTGGCCTTCCATATCATGTTCATTCTTTCTGAATTATTTTTCAGGTCTCCTCTAGGGTTTTGTAAACCTTTTTGTGCACACAGGGTTATTGGTTGATGTGCGTGTATGGGGTGTAAGCCTGTTCGAACAAATAATTCAGCAGCACTTGATGACAAGGTTGGACAAAGTCAAACTTTTCTGTATCTCTTTTCCCAATGGCACTGAAGGTCATTCTTGCCTGTTGAGTCTAGAAAGCTCAGTAGGCTGTTGAGCTCCTCTTCCTTCAAGCCAGAGCTGGCACTTCAGGTACCAGGTTGTCTTTGCTGCTTTACCCCTTCTTCAGGCACCTAACCCAGGCTCACATGCGAGTGGATTCCCTGTTGCCGCATCCCTTTTGCGATGAGTTGGGGGTGCTCAACTTTTACACACGTGAGATAGGCATGTGAGACTAAGGATGCCGAAAAGCTGAGAGTTGCTGTTGCTGGTTATAGGAGGGATTCACCTTCCAAGTGAAGAGCAAGGTGGATTTGTGCAGCTCTCCTTGTTCTACTTCCAGGATCATCTTCTCTCCCAGCTGTGTTGCTGTCCCTGCTGGGAAATGCTCCCAAACCTACTTTTCCTTCAAATAATAACCCGGTAACCTTCCTGTTGTCATGTCTTCCTTCCTTTGAATTACTGCCTTGTACTTTGTCTTCGTTTTTAGATTGGTGCGTTCACCAGGCCGGGGAATCTGTCTTGCAGTGTTTTCCAAAATGTCATGTAAATTTGCAGAGCTACAGAAGTGATTTGTTGCTAGTGTAATAAATAATGCTTGACAGTCTTGGACAAGGGAAATCCAAGTGAAAGATTTATGTTAAAGCCAGATTTCTCTGCTCCAAAGCACAGCATTTACCCACATTATAATTAAGCTGAACCTTTGTTGTATCCAATGATTTGTTCAGACTCTCTAGCCAAATTCCACTTCTTGGAAAAGGAAAGTAGAGCCTTTCCATGCCTTTCTGCTAGAAGGCTCAAAGGTGGTATTTGTTGGAAGGGGTGAAGATGCTGCAGCATATGGCTGAGAGTGAAGGACCAGAACTGTGCTGCAGAAGGAGTTTTGTACTTCCAGAGGATGGAAGGATACTCTGCCACCAAAGAACCTTACTACCCAAAAATAACGGGGAGGGTAAGAAAAAAAAAAAACACCCAACAGGTAGGGTGATCGGAAACGTAGACAGGGACAAAAGTAGCTACAAGTCCATTGCAGGTAGGTGTGTAGAATAGGGGAGGCTCAGGAAGCTTCAGCCTGAAGTTGGAAGGAACTCAACTGAGTGGCACAACTTCAGGTTTCTCTATCTCCATAATATGTCATAAAGACAAATTGAAGAGCTGTCAGTTTGTCTTACGAGAGCTGCAGGTCCCTGGGGAGGCTCACAGTGTTGGGAGATTATAAGAACTAATGACACAGCTGGGTTTTGAAGCTGTCTGTGTAGCAAGACAGCTTCCCGCACCACTAGCAGTGTTGAAAGGGAACAGTGATGTGGAGCCAGTGATTTGATTCTCGTTTTTCAGAGTGCCTTATCTCCTGGGGGTGTTGCGAAGGCTTTCTCCTCTGCTGCCTTCCATGCAGTCACCTACCAGGTGTTTCCTAAATGACTCTTTAGAAGATTGCAGGTGTGACATTTGATAACAATTCATGTCCCCTTACTACAGGGGCTTTAAAACTGTTGTAGACATTCAGCTGGTGATAGGCAAGTTTAGAGTGGTGTGTGATGGCCGGGGGCTGGAAGCTGCTGGGTTCACCCTACCAGCAATGGGATCTTCATGAGCTAAATTAGGAAATGCCACTTTAGGTCATGCCTTTGGCTTGTTTTCTGAAAAAGTGTTATGTCCACACTGTACAATTAAATCCACGGTAGTTTGTTGGTAACAGGCACAACTTGGGGTAGGCTTAGTGGTGAATCTTGGTTTGTGCTGCCAGTTGTGAATGTGCTGAAGGTCAGATGAGATGATTGGCAGATTCAGATCTGTTAGCTGCACGAACAAAAGAATTGTAATGCATTATCAGTTGACTGCCTGCAGGTAGTGCTGCATGCCATCCAAAGTGGTCTTGATTTCATCTTGGCTTCTGAAAAGTCCTTTAAAGCATTTATTTCAGTTTTAGGGGGCATTTTAGCACCTCCCTGCCTAGCCCTGTTATGTTCTTCCTGCAGCTGAAGTTAATTGTCAACCTGACCTTTTGCAGAATGGTGTTTTGCACTGCCCAGAACAAGCTTTTGGACTCTTTTGCACTGAATATAGGAAACAAAGATCCTGCTCACTGTCCTTCCCCCACTTTGACCAATCCAAATGGGGAACTGCGTGTTCCTTGAATCACTCAAGGTTTCTGAGAGTTCGTTTAACACGGGCCACATTGAACAATTTTATTAATCTCCTGGTATAATTCCGAAGTACCTCTAAATATTTTCTCCATTTGTAATTCTTTGAGTGCTTTGAGATGACAAGTAATATCATGATATTATGAAAATGCAGAATGATATTAAAAAGCAAAACGGCTAAAAACCTAAATGCACCTAAAGGCATTAGTTATGTGGCAGAGCAGTGACTGACTGTTCTGTAGTAGGGTGTTGGGAGCCGCATACCACTCTGACTTCTACGGCTCAGTCAGGCAGAAGCCTACACCTTGTCCCGGAAGGGTGTAGTTCTTCTAAGTAATGTGGGAATCTCCACAACCTCCTGTCTCAAACCAAGTTTGAACTTTTTGTCTGGAAGAGCCACAGACTACATGCGTTTGCCATGTAGGAGTAGTCAGGAGCTGCCACGGGCAGGACTTCTCTGCCAATCAGTGCAGAACACTTACTCTCGCAGTTTTGCAGCTGCATCCCTCAAGGGTTGTTTTTAAAACCCTCTGTATTGTCTAGCTCACTGTTCAGCTCTTCTGGGTAGTAGAATTTTGCTTCTCAGGAGTCTTAAGTTTCCAGTAGTCTCTTCTGCCCCGTTCTCCAATCTTCCTTCCACATAAAACCCATGTGGTTGGAAACCTCCAGTTGTTAGAAGTGAAGCAACGTGTGCCACTTCCAGTGTCGCAGTGTGAACCAAATCTGAGCTTCCATGGGATTCCCTGCTCTGGCTGCTTTGTCCTCTCCCCTCCTGCTTTTTAGACAGCTCGTGTGCAATGCAATGCGATCAATAACAGAAGTCTTTCAAGGGAAGTGAACTTCGTATGTGGAACATATTGTCCCAGGAGTAGTATGCAATGCCACTGGTAATGTGTTGATACTGAAATGATAGGAAAACAAAATCTTGGCTTCAGATCTTCTGGGTCTTTGAATTTCTGAACCTTTGTCATCTAACTCTGTGTAGCCATGCTATATTTGGACAGCTGACTTGCTATTTTAGACACCTCATTTGGATTTAAATTAAAACAGCTTGTGTTAAGATGACTGCTACACTATTGGTTTAGCTGAAGTGAATTTAGGTGTGTAATCAGACTTTAGAGTTAAAAAAAAAAATTAAAATTGGGGGATGCTGCTGGGCTGGCGGCTGCCGATCCTGCTGCCGGCTGTGCTCCCTCCTGTCCCACCTCTGCGACCAGCCGTCCCGCAGCCAGCCCCGCGCCGAGGCTGCTGCTGAGCTGTTCCACGTTACAGCCAGCCGTAGCATCAGTTGGCACCGATTTGTTTCCTCTTAGTGCCCGGGACTGGAGCTGGTGGTGTACCAAGAGCAGTTCCCTGTAGTAAGGAAGTTTCCCCTTAACCTCCAGTAAGAGCCCTGCAGTGGTCCCAGTCACGAACCAGTGCTATCCGGTGTTGGTTTCTGAACCTTTGGAGAAAAGGACCTAATAGCTTTCAGGTTTAGAAACCAGGCATGGAAATACGGTACGCCATGTCCCGATTCACATGGACCTGAGGAGCTGAGAGGCCAGGTCATTCGAAAGACGTATGAGGAGCCTGTCTGTCAGCTGAATGAAGCAAGATGATATCTTTTCACAGCATCAGGCACTTCGATTTAGCTTTCATTGATTATGGAGCATCCTCTGAGTGTGTTCTGGGGTTCGGAGAGCTCTGCGGTGCCGTACCTGTTGCTGCAGCAGACTGCTTTCCCTACGGTTTGCTCTTAACCTCTGGTTATTCTCTTTGCTCTGAGCATTGGTGCTACGAGTTTCCGTGACAACTTCCAGGCAACGTGTAGGTGCTGTCCCTTCAAAACAAAAACGCGAACGTGGGGACTGTGGGACACCGGCAGTCAGTCAGAGCTGGTGACCTGGAGGGGTGTCCCAGGGAGGGGATTAGTTTTTAACTCCAGAACAGATTCAGCCAGTTGACTTGCCAGGAGCACTCTCCAGCGCAATTTAAAAAAAAAAAACTTGATATGTGTGAGACTAAAATCCTGACTGTTAAACTTGGACAGACATCAGATAGCTAGTTCATCTCTCCTCAGTCACGACATTTGTCCATTGGCACAGAAAAGACGAAGGTGTGACGGGTTTTCCATGTATAATACCTTGGCTTGACTAAAAAGGAGACCACAGAATGGTAATAGATCCAAAAGATTTATCACTTTTCCCCTCACGCTTTCTTTCTCAGTCCCACTGAGAGAACTAACTCACTTTCCCTATTACAAGACAGGCTTTATAAAATTGCAGGTAACTTTTTCTTTTTTACTTTATTGTTTGCAAATGTAGGAGAGCCTGGGAACAGTGGTTTAAATGCGATCAGTTACACAAGGTGTATGAGGAAGGTGCTAGGACATGTAAGGATGGAGGAGTAGCCCGGAATGAATAGCGGTAGCAGGTCTGTGCAGGGCAAAGCCTGGCTTCCCTGCCCTCGTGGTGGTGACCAGTGCTAGCCAAGTCCTTGCTTAACTCAAATGGCAGAAGCAACTTCCATAATAGATAGTTCCCTTCTGACTCTTAGTTGGCTAAACATCTCAACTGTCATATAGTAATGTGGGCAAATGTATGGAGTTTTGTCTCCAGCATTGTGCTTTCCTCCGTATGTTTTTTTTTCAGTGCCTTGTATTCCCACTTTTATAAGCAGTTACCAAGGGAGGGTGGGCGTGTGCTGCTTTTTCTCCTCCTCCATCCTTATGTGCTTATTCCCAGGGCTCTTGTTCTGAAGGATAAAAACTGGAATGCGTCTGGAATAGAAACTGATGTTCTCACCACCACAGTGATTGCGCTGGACGTAGAGGCTGTGGGATCACACTAGCACCCTCGAGCAAATTTTATTCTTCATTGGTCGGACGTTGCAGTTATGAGACAGCACTGAGTGAGCGTGAACTTGAACAGTTTAAGTTGGTATTGGCAAGCTTTATGCGGGATCAGGCGTCATCTTCCATAGCCAGGGTGAACTCTGTGTTGCTGGGTAGCTGAGCAGAAATGCGGCGTAAAACCATGGCTGGCCCAGGTGGAAGGCGTGCTCCGAGTCCACACGTCACTGGGTGCTGAAGGTCAAGGAACTGTGATCTGAAGTTCAGCCTTGGGCAGTGACGAGTCACAGTGACAAGGTCTCCTGTCCTTCCTGGTGTCCAAGCGTGGGTTGAACCTGCAAGGTCCACTGAGCAGCCAGCTCCTCTGAACGCTGGTGAAGGAGCCTGTCCAGAAGGTGTGTGCCGGCGTATTTGGGACTGAACAACCAAGGACTGCACGTAGATGCATTCAGCCTTCAAAACTGTGGTTCCCTTCTGTGTTTAAGCTTGTCCCCAGCTTCTGTTCTTGGGTTGCTCGGAGCAGGGGACAGTTTGTCGTAATTATCTCCTGTGGCAGCATTGCCCACTTGGAGTGAAGCGTGGCAGCAGCAAAACAAAATGCTGCTATTTGCAGGCAGAATTACCTTCTTTTATTTCTGCTAAAGTAAAACATCAAGACTCCTGCCCCACGCAGAAGAGATGGTATGGGAATAGGAAAGGAAGAGATGTGCTGGCACTAAGCATGTATGTGTCGTCTTTTCCCCTTTGTTGGATAAAACATTGCAGGGGGACACAATACTGGTAGCTGGAGCCTGTGCAGAGGTGGGTTTGTCCGCTCTTGGGTACCAGTGATGTTACAAGCAAACCTGAGCGGCTCATTAGTGAATTTAAGCTCTGCTTTTAAATATGCAGATAGTGACCAGGGGTTTATGCTGCTACTGAGCACTTCCAGTGCTGGTTTTGTTTGGATACACACCAACCAGAGGTAGTTGTCCCATAGCAATCTCAGCAACTCTTATTTGTCACTAAACTTCAGAAGCAATTGCTCCTTATTTACCTGCTGCAATACTTGGCACTGGTGGCTAGTCTAAGTCATCAAAATAAATCACTCTGCTTTTGATCTCTTGACAGAAGGTGGCTGTTGGAGAGGAAAACTGGCCCCATGTCTCCCATTTGATTTATGGATTTGAGGGGTTAAACCGAGGGAGTTACAGCTTAGTTTAACCCACCCCTGCCCAAGGGTGCCTACACCTAGCTGCTGAACTGTTTGCTAAAGGGAGGATCTAGCTTACTGTCACAGGTGGTATCTCCCAATCTCTGTAGTTAATTTTAAAAAAAAAAAAAAAACAACCACAAAGATTTTTGCTTCAACTGATGAGTTTATTTGTGATAAATTAAACAAATGGTTTGAAGCAATAAGCTACCAAGGCTTAAAAGGCTTAATGAGTTAATGCTCAGTGGCTGGGCAGAAATGTTTGTCCTCCTCTCCTAGTCTACCCAGTTTCAGGTGAGAGCTGTGACGGCTACCTTATTTCGTTTGAGGCGAGTTGACTCAGCTGAGGAGGGGAGCATGCTCCTGTTGGTGCTTGTTCTCTATGCAAGAACCAAAATTTCTGTACGCCTCCTGCTGCGTTGGTATGAGAGCATCACCAGACCTGGTGAAGTATCAGATGTTCTCCGAGTTGCAGCTGGTGCCTTTTGACCAGTAGATCTGCTGTGGAGCTCAGGCGTTGATTCAGTGCTGAGCACCCAGAGAGTATCTGAATAGCGGAGGAAATAAATGGGTGCCAGAGCTATTCTGCCTCTTCTTTTTGCAGTCGGTGCGCAACGTAACTGACTCGTGGGTGCGTGTCGGTCGTCCCTTTCTGCTTGGGTTAAATGTGTGCAGTGATGAGTGTCTTTTGGTTTGCCTTATTTAACCTATATAAATGGGAATTTATTTTTTAAAAAGACAACACAAAACATGCCTTGCGTTTGAGGGGTTTGGAGGGTGCTGAGCCCAGCTCGGTATGCAGGAGTGCAGGACTAGCGCGGAGCATCTCTGGGAAACTGGTATTTCTCACTCTTGGGGCTATTATCAAGGCTTATGGTTAGGACATAAAACTACTCGTGTTAATACTGACTTCCATGGAGGTAAATATAGCAACTGAGCTGTAAGTACCTATTTTAAAAGTGCTTCTCTAATATTGAGTTCCCTCAGTGCTGACTGAGGGAGCTAACCTTTGGCTGATGATCACATCGCTGTGGGTATCACAGGCGAGAGGAGGAATGACTGAATGTCTTCAGCAGCAGCCATTCTGGCTTCCTCTGGTCGGGTTTCTTCTGGGTTTTTGATAGTCTTTTGTGTGATGACAGACCTGCTAAGTATTTATTGTTGATGCTGGCATTCTGCCTACTACTTGGCTTGCTTATCCTAGCAACTGAGGCAGGTGGGTCTGGCACATGAAGCCGAAAATAGTTGTGCTGCCTTTAAAAATCAAGAGATCTGAAAACAGGTTAAATGTAGTTCCCCTGCAGAGAAAGTTTTATGCCTTGCTTTGAGAAGAATTTGTGTGATTATATCCTTTGGGAAGGATCACAAAATGGGAAAGCTACTCGTTTTCAACTTCTATGATTTACCAGAGTTGACTAACACACAAATATCGCTGCTGCCAGGTAGCATCAGATCATCTTGTCAGTCTGGCTTCTTCAGATGCTGTTTAATACAGAACAGAGAGGTATGGCTCAGTGATATGTTGAAACATAATGCATCAATTTAAACACCACGTGTCAGAGATTAAATTGCCCTAATGCATGTTGAAATGAAAGTATCATTATACACTTGGAGCTCTGCAGCAAGAGAACTTCAGTTAAAATACCCAAACTGCTGCTGCTCACGCGTGAGTACTTACTGGAATGTGAACGTTGCTGCCTGCTTCTGGATGTTAAGAGGCTATCTACACAGTACTTATTTTAACAAATAATTTTAGAAAGCTGTATAAAAATTGATGTGTATCTTTATGCCCTGGTGGGATGTGGGAGGCAATGAAAACCCTTCCACAATCTGGAAATGGGCTGTGGGAGGCTTCAGATTTCCCATTCCGGTGGAGTTCTGACTCCAGAAGTTGGGTCTAAAAGCCTAGCTGGCTGGCTCTCTTCCTCTCTTACTGAAACACGCAATCAAGAAGGCAATAAATACTCAGGTACTTTGGTTTGATTCCGGATCCTGTCCTTGGATTATAGATTTATGTCTAATTTAGTAAAGCAGGCTGTAAGCCAGGGTGTGAGTTAGGATGAAATGCTGACAAAGCACCGTGGATTTCGGGCTGGGGATCAACAAGGAAAAGCAAGGAATGCAGCAGTACTGGAGAGGGAGATTCTGAAAGCAAGAGGTGAACGAGGCTCTGTCCCTGATACTGCGTTCACATGGTGCTTCCCAAAACGCATGGTGTGTAATTAGTGTATTTGCAGGGCTCAGAGTGATGTACCAATGCAAGTGTATGTTCTCAACCACTGAAATGTGGATGAGACTTCTCCTTGTTCGACAGAATGGAACCTTAACTGAATTACTGTGAGGCTGAGCAAGCCTGAAATTGGAGTTCAGGCGTGTGACCTCCCTGTTGGTAGGCTTAGGACATTATCCCTCGTGTAGCATTGTCGTATTGGTGTATTCGATGGCAACCGCGTTTTGTGGTTTTGAGCTTGCTGATAACGCTTAACGGAATAGCCTGCAAGTAGTCTTCAGATCACTGAAACAGCTTGATGACGGACCACTTTTGGAAGGACATTGCCTTGGTTAACTGGCCAGTAGTTGCTGGAGATTCACCAAGTGATCCCTCCCCTTACCACTAATGACTCCTGGTGCCCACAGCTCTGCGTGAGCCGATGTAGAATATGTCCTGATGGTCCAGCCACATCTTTTGTTGCCAGCACTAGCTCTTCGCCAGCAAGTGCTTTAGCAGGAGCTGGAGTATGAGCAGTGATTTGACTTCATCTGTGCTCTTACTGACGTTTTGTTACCTGCGTGGACCCGGGGGCTGCAAGAGCCATTTCTTTTCCTTTTTTTCCAAGTGCTTGCTGCAGTGGATTTGGCACCAATTCCCCTGCCAGCTAAGACTTCTTCACTGTACAGTGCCTTGCTTAAAATGTTCCAGGCCAGACAGGATTTCCACAGATATTTGGGGGTCTCTTGGGTGAAAAGCATGCAGGATGAGACACAACTGTGGCGTGATGCGCTTCTTCATGTGTCTCTTGTCTTTTCCAGTACATAGACTGGATGTGGGTAGGAAACGATGCAGATGGAGGAAGAGGAGAGTTGAGACTTGAAGCGATGAACAAGTCAGAATGTCTGCGCCCTTTTTGATGTGTCTGACTTAAAGCGCAGTTGTGGCCACCTGGTTGCTGTGTTTCAGATCTGTCAAATTGATCTGGATTTTGCAAATGTGCCAGGGGTTAACTGTATATGGAAGTACCGTCCTCTGCTGAAAACCTCCTCAGTCCGGAGGAACAGGATATTGTGCACTTGTATGTGTTCTGTTACTTCTGACCAAGTATCATCTGGGGTCACTAAATTCAGTGTCTCTCTCTTCCCTTAGCTGAAGCTTGAAGATCGCTCGGTGGTCCCTCGAGATGTGGTCAGACATATGAGCTCCAGTGTAAGTGCTTTTTTCCTTTGTCCCTTTTTGATCGTGATACTGCAGCATGGATTTCTGAGACTTGCCAAATTGCCTGAATGGAACTGAACAGTAATGCTTTGAGCATGTTCTATTTTTAGTGTGTTTGATAGACCTAGCTGCATCCTTTGAAAATGAAATGCTGATAAGGCTGCCTCTCTACTGTTGCATATCTGCAAAGGTCTCCTAAGCAAGCAAGCCTGACAGTATCAGGTAATGAGACAAGAAGCTTGTCTATCCTGCTGTCCTTTAAGTTTTAAATCAATCCGTTCTGAGATGCGGGGAGCGTGGCCCTGCTCCCCCGGACCTGACAGGGCGGCTGGAGTGGAGGTAGATCGCACTGCCGCTGCGGGCCTTTTGGTGTGCTGAGCTAGAGAATTTGCAGAAAACGTTTTCAGGGAGACCTCTCGATCTACAGTGAGCACCATCTTGTCCAGTTTCTCCCAGAAATACAGCAAATCCCATCACTACTGAAGCAAGACATACGTTGAAGCATCTGACACAGCTAGGGCAGCAGAGAGCAAGCTGGTTCTTAATCAGCAGCCGGTAATAATTACCTTTACTCTTCCCAGGTACTATTTTAAGTCCTAGTCGTTCCGTTCTAGTTGTACAGTATTGGCGCTTATCAGAGATGAGCGGATTTGGTTTTTGTGTAGGGGATACTGGGAATGTCGTTCAGATCGATGATCAGATGAGATGTGGTCTCTTTAGGAGCTTAGCTAGGTTGGCAATTTCTTGCTGTTGCTCACCCCTAACCTCTAACCCCGAGCCATATGGCCTGCCATGTGCACGCCCGGATCTTCCCTTGACTTGATTCCAGCAATGTGGCTCCCAAGGTTGTGATGAAGCAGGCAGCTGGCCACTAGCTGCTGCAGCTGCCCCACATGGTGTGCAGCCTGGTGCAGGGACGGGGAAGGCCATTCTCTGACCTGGGTGTTTTGTTGTTTTAAATAAAGCCTTTTTGTCAACTGGAAAGCAAGAGTAAACCCACTCCTTATTCATAGAACATTCCAAAGAGAAGAAAAGGGGAAAAAAAAACCTTGAAGGGTAATTTGAAGAATGTTGAAACAAAATATTTCCTTAAGAAATGTAGTTGTTGTTTGAAATGGAAATTTGGAGTCAACATATCTTACTAAAACTGCAGCTTTATGAAAATGTTTCAATCCAAAACAAAGAACCACTAGCAAATTGAAATATCAGCTGTTCACGCCGTTGTACCTGGCACAGCTGGGCTCTGTGGTATATCCTTCTTGCTCAGAGGGATTCTCTGAGTCCTGCCTCTCAACTGTTTGTTCTCCAGTGCTGCTTAAAGTCATTTTAAGCTTTCAGGACAGCAAGTCCTTCTCCTCTTAGCAAACATGGATGTGCTGCTTTTGTTTGCAATTTCCATACTCATCTGAGCAGAAATTGGCCTCTCTGGCTTGCTGCACATGTTTCAGTAGTTACATTGCCCAGCAGTTGTTCTGCATGCTCCTTTATTGTCTGTTTGCTTGTTTGAACACTGGCTTTTGCTTGCTTGACCATTTGTACTAGTGGCTGATAACTTCGGTTTTTTAATTGATGGAATGATGAGGGTATAACTCAACTTCTTCTCTCTCCTCTAGTCAAAAGCATAGCAAATCTGAAGCTGACTTATACTTCACCTTGCCCTCAAATGTTCTAAATGTCAGTGGTAAATGAAACAAACCCTTTCTATCTCAAAGAAAACCTTCACTTGTTAATCAGATGTATTCCAAAAATTAGAAAAGCATTTAAAACAGAAAATCTGCAAGTGTCAGCCTGCCAAATTCAGGATGTGGGACGGTTGCCCTGCACCAGTTGGCCTGGCAAATGCACAATGTGGAACTTATTCTGTATTCACCACGCTCTCTTAGGGCTTGTTTTTAACCTTGAGCGGGAAGGACTCGAAATCCTCCGTTCCTCAAGGGAAGAGAGCTGACTCAAATTCGTGTGCTTCTCATCGAGTGCTGAATGTGGAGAAAGACTGCTTCAGGGGGTGCTGCATAAAATGAGATCACTTTCTCTGAATGCAGTTGGGCCTGTAAATCTAATCCAGCTGGATGAGAAGTGGTGACGGTGGCAGTGTTCATTTTTCCAGGTGATATGCTAATTTGGGGGAAGGATTAGAAGTAGGTCTGTCATCTGTCAGACACCTGGATTTTGTTGCTTCAAAGGGTGCTGGGCTATGCTGTCCCTTTTAAATAAAGGAATAAGAAGGTGGCATAAAGATCCCTTTATCAGAAAAAAGAGCGTTGAGGGAAGGAGAAGGATGGGAGGCAGAAGATGTGGGACTGCAGTCTTCACCTGCTGAACTGCTTTTATCTCAGATGGGAGTTTGCTGGTCTGCCTTAAAGCCTTGTCTTTGATGGGGAAGGAAGGGAGCCACTTCTCTGTCCGTTCACTGCTTAAACTCTCAGTATCTCCGGCATGATGCCGTCAGGGTACCAGAAGAAGCAGGAAGAAAGTAGAGGGAGTGCCCTTAATTCTGGTGTGAGTGGGGCTTGATCCCGTCAGCTCTTCTAAGGAAGATCAGTCACCTCCCTTTTCCAGTTCTGCTCTTGGAGCTGATAGAAATAGGGTTTTGTAACAGAACCATGAAATGTTAGCTCATTCCATGTGTTCCCTCCTTTAACCGGAGTGTCTAATGAACGGGATGGGACAGTTGTGCTTGAGCAGGCTGGTGGGGAGCCGTGCCCTGGAAGACGAGAGACAAGTTGGCGACTTCTGTCTCCGGGACCGCATTACTGAGTGCTGCTGTAATCTGAGTGATTCAGCAGAACCCCTCAGTCTGCAAATCTGCCTCCCCTGTCGCAGGCTAATGTTTCATGTGACAGTGAAATAAATAAACCCATAACAAAGGTTCAGTGGCAGGTGAGGGAGGAGAGCTGTGAACCAACAGCCCTGTAGCTTCTGGGGCTGCTCACAACATTGATCACTGCTTTCTTAATCACAGGCAGCACTCTCTGCTTGCTCAAGTGTTTTGCAACTGGAAGGAGAAGCAAGCTGAACTAAATCCGGTGCTCTTGCCCATGACGAGGTGGCACCCGACTGTTAGATGGGAGGCAGGCTCGTAGGGTGGTGCAGGCACCTTCTCCAGGGGGAAACTGTCACTTGGAGAATGGGCAGAGGGTATTGGTGTATGTCAGGTACCCCAGGCCTGGTTTTATTACTTGTTATTCTTTCACCATCAATAAAAGAGGGTGTTTAGGCCCAGACAAGATGATTCAGAGAAGCTGCAGGTGTTCAACTGTACCAGGTCTCAGAGCTGCTGTCGTGTTGGCTGCTGACAGAGGAAAAATGAATTCTGAAATGCTCAGTGTAGGGCAAGGGATTTGTTTCTTGAGGTTTCTTTGGTTCTGACTACTAAGACATCCAAAACACAGGGCCTGAACTGCAAAGCACGGGCAGAGGATGGACTGGGTATACTCTAGCTTAATCTGGAGGAAAAGCAGGGTAGGTGGCTGTGCTCTGGCCTTTAGAAGCTGGGGGTTTCGACTGAGCAGGTGCCACTTCTGAGCAGGCCTTGCTCATCCTACAGCTCGAATTGTGCCGGCAGCAGCTGTCATGAATCCGGCATAGTTCTGGCAAACCCTTTTCAGGTGAGAGTTAGGGTACAGCCCTGGGCTCTTTCCTGGCAGCCTGTGCAGGCTACAAGCTACGTTAGGCTTAGCTGCCGTCTGTCATGATGAAGCTATAGCTGGCAAAGGCTTCCTTTGCTTCCCAGCCTTTCTAGAAAGAAATGGGAGTGATATGTGGAGCAGCTGAAGGGAACAAGTCCCTGTGGCTTTGGGCGCTGCCAGCCTGGCTCTCCCAGCCCTCCTGGCCGTGCTGGCACAGGCGTGCACGGGCGATGCGTGGGGCAGGACCCACTCTCCTCATCGCCGCCTCCTCGGGAGCTGGGGGGGCTGAGGAGCACAGAGTTGGTGTGATGTAAGGAAGAGGACTTGCAGCAGGCAGGTGGAAAACAAGCCAGCCAAATGGGCTGAGCAATCTGTCTAGGAATTATCCCGGACTGCGGGTGTCTGTAGGGTGTCTTTTGCTCTAACTACCAGTCCCCGAGATGAGACTGGATGAGTTGAGCACCAGCAAACTCCTGAGCTCCCAAAAGGGCTGCCCAGGGCTCTGAGTGAAAGCCTTGAATAAATATTTAATGTGTTTGAAAGAGCAGCGTGTTTATAGGTGGACTGAGCAAACAAATCCCTTTCTCGCAGGGTATAAGCCCTTCGAGTGTTGTGCTCGAGTCCTGCTGGAGCAGAGACCTTGATGTTTGAGATAAGGACAGCTTCAGAAGTTGCTGATACCAGGGCATTTGCCATGCTGGCCCTCAGTCAGCTTTTATAATGGACTTGTGGTCTTTAATAAATAAGAATATCGATTGTCCCAGCTGTCAGGAGGCCAGGGCAGCTGCCGCATTTGACAGTGTTTGGGTTAGCAGCCCTTCCTTGCAGGCCTCCACCATATGTGTAAGCAACACGCATATTGTGTTCTCCCTGCCAAACTAGCCCCAGAAGGCTCTTGACAGCATGCGTTATTTTCTTGGGGACAAAAAAGATTAAAACTTTGCTAAAAAGTGAGGGAGATAATGACAACCATCTCGTAATTGGACCAACTGTAAATTATCTGGCTTGAAACCTTGAAATCTGACAAAAGGTGCCAGATTTTTTTTAGTAGGGCAGCAACTGAAGACCATTTATATTGTCCTGCAAAATCAAGCTTTATGTGAGAAGTCACAGATAGCTTTAAAGGTTTTCCCTTGCGTCCTGGGGTGGATGGATGATCTACCCCTGCCTTTGCTGGCTCAGGGCCGTACCTGCAGGATGGTCCTGTGGAGCTGCAGAGATCTGCTCAGTTGGATAGACCAAGGAGCCAGGCAGATATTGAAGCAAGTTAATGCAATCACCTGACATAGTGTCGTCTTATTTGACCAGATGCAGGAGTCTCTGGGCTGCTGCATTAGCAGCCATTGCAATTTTTAACTGGGAAGAAAACACTGCAAGTCTTTAATAGTGATCTCACCTTCTGAGTTGTCTCAGGGTCAGGTGAAATGCCCCTTCAGAACGAGGGCCTGAAGGGTAAGAGGCAGGTTTACTCTTGAGACTTGTCTCTGCACTTCCCATCTGTACACAGAGCATGTATGTGTGTATGTAGGACCTTCCCTAGGTGATGAACTGTTTTTCCCCTTTTGTGTTTTCAGGACAGCCAGTGTGGGACTGTAATTGATGTCAACATAGAGTGTGCTGTGAAGCTGGTAGGAACCAACTGCATCCTCTACCCTGTCAACAGCAAAGACCTGCAACATATCTGGGTGAGAACATAGCCAAAATACATGTGGGAGCCAGGGCTTGGTGGTTTGGAGGGATGCTGCTGTATTCCAAGTAACACATGCAAGGGAGGCATCCATACTGTGCAGGATGCATCTGCGGTTTGGTTTTATTTTAAACTTACCGGAAGAAACCTCCCTAGATGATGATGCAGCATCACCTCATCTCCCCATCTGTTCTGTGTTTCTGATCACATCGCTGAGACCAAATTGACTTGGAGGACTAGGCTGGTGTTAAATTGTGTGAGAACTTCTGCACTGAGATGGGCTGATGTGATGACCTGATTGGGGCAGCCCTGTGGCGGTGGCACCGAGCCTCTGAGCTGCACTGTTGTTATTGTTTAAACAGGCTATAAAAATGCTGGGAGTCGTCGAGTATCTTTCTGTTGAGCTGGAACAATCTGAAATGTACCTGGTTCTCCCTCGTGGGTGGGTGATTTCCAGAGGCCTTGTGGGATAGGATTTCATCATTCTTTTTCCTTTGAGAAGAAGATAATTCGGGAGTGAAGAGCAGGAGTGTCACAACCCTTCTCAAGAAACAGCTTGTGGAAAGGCAGTGGGATACAGGCTTTTCTGCTCGGGATGGAAAATTAGGCTCAGTAATAAAAATTAATTGTTAATATTGGCTGAAGGCAAGTTTAAGATGCAAGGAAAAAATCCCAGAAACCCGGAGCTGTTTCAATGGAGAATCCAGGGTGTATGCTGACTGTCAAACAATCTCTTCAACGTACGTTTATTCTGGTTTATAGTGAGTTCTGCTGTCATAAATCCCTTTGAGATCGCTATCTAGTTTGCACTGTCTGAGGACTGACTTGATGGCTCAAAGTACAAGGGTTGATGTTTGTAAGTCTTGTTTTCTGTTTTCTTCATAGCCTTTTATGTATGGTGACTACATAGCCTATGACTGCTGGCTGGGCAAGGTCTATGATTTGAAGAACCAAGTCATCCTCAAGCTTTCCAACGGAGCCAGGTACTTCTTTCTGTTGAAGACTGCCCCCCTTGGGCTTCATGATCCTGATCTATTTTGGGAGAACTAAAAACAGGCTGGGCTTCTCACTTGCATACTAATAAATAATCTGCTTGCGTTATCTTCAGATGTAGAGTAAGGCTACATCTTTCTCTGAAAACATTGAGATTCATTGGTCACCCTCTGGAAGAGCTGTTGTCTGAAAGGTGGCAGGTTTTCTTCAGTCCCAGCAGATCAGTCCTCCACCACTAAAGTATGTTGGTTTTTAAGCTGCGCTTCTTTCCTGGAAAAGTGGCTGTTTAAGATGGATTGCATATGCCAGACTTTTTCTCAGTAGGAGCGCATACCTTCACTGAGATGCAGGGAGGGAGGATTCTTACCTTAAAAAAAAAAAAAAAAAATAAAATAAAATAGAATATACTCTGTGAAAGTGTAGAAACCACCAGGCTAGTGGTTTTCATCAAAGATGAAAAAGCAGCCCAAGACTGAACAGCGCTGCTTTATTTTCACTGTTGTTTGCAACTGCATTAGGAATGTTTTTCAATGAAGACATAATCCAAAGTCGTATCTCTAGAGTTTTAACCAGTGATATTGAAAGAACTATCCAGTTAACTTATTCTGTAGTTCTGCAAAGCCAGCAGAAGGATCTGAATTCTATTCCTTGTGCATGTTGGACAGTTACTTGAGAACTAAAACCATTTGAACTCGCTGCGTTCACTGTTACTGAGGCCTGTCTTGTCCAACAAACTTTTTTATTGAGAAGGAAGGAAGGAACCAGTGGAGGGCCAAGAGCCTTATGGGCCTGGCAGCTGGGGGATAACCCATCTGTCTTGTAAATTGAGTGTTGACATTGATGTTTTAAAAAAAAAAAAAATCCAAAACCAAAAAAAAACCCCAAACCACCCACAACCCCGCAGCCAGCTCTGAGTCTTTCCAAGAGAAGCGAGTAATGCGAGAGCTGTGACAGATGATTGGTGGATGCGCCTGTGATTTTGATTGTTTTAGCTTTCGATTAACCCAGACTGAAAGGCTCTTACGCATATGTTAAACTGGGAGTGAAAAATAGCTACCCTTCTCTATCTGTATCGCCTGCAGTTCCTGGTGCAATTTAAAACCTCGCTTGGTTGCTGTTACCAGCTCATGCATAGCTATGTAAAATGAGGTAACTGTTTTCAAAAATCTCTTCCTAATGAATCATTTGAAATCTCTACCAGAAGTCACTCTGGAAATGAAGCTTTTACTGAAGCAAGTATATCCAAATTGCCTTTAGGTTCCGGTGTTGGTGTGAATAACAAATGGGACTTTTGCAGCAGACAAATCTTACCCAGCGCCCTGCATACTACTTAATTGGGTTTTTTACCGGCTGAAGGGAGCCTTTAAATACCAGGCAGTGCTTTTATAGCTTGTCTACAACCAGTTTTGCTGTGGACCATAAAGGCTCAGCAATATACTGCGAGGCATACGGACAGACCTGCTCAGGCAGTGTCAGTTAATTTGGGGCTGTTTGCTTTTGAGATGGATGGCTCTGGAAATGCGACCGTGTCTCTTGTCTGTTTTCCAGGTGTTCTATGAGCACAGAAGATGGAGCCAAGCTGTATGATGTTTGTCCTCACGTCAGTGACTCGGTGAGCTTCTGGTTCCCCCGAGAGTCTTTTTGATCAACTTCATCTTGTAAGCTTTTTGTGCAGGAGGGAGGGGGAAGGCAAAACCATAGGCACTTATTAATACTAAAAATTAAACGATGCATCACAGCTGAAAAACGCTTCACTAGATCTTCACTTAAAGTAAGTGTAACAGGATGAAGCTTAAAGGTAATGTTAGTAATGAGCAGGTTTTGAGTAGGTATTACAATTAGTATATCCAACTGCTTTCTTTGCAAACAACTTGCATAACATGCAGTCAGATGGCTGATGTCAAGGAAGTTCACTGTCTGCTCATTATATCTGTACATGTTTGAAAAGGCTCTTACTCCATTTAATGCTTTCAAAATCGTTCCCCTTCTGAAAAAGGGCATATTGTTTAAAAGGTGTTCTGCTAGAAGCACATTGCCAGATCATGTAAAATACCGTCTCTCTTGCTATTGTAATCCATCGCCTTCCCTGAATGGAGACCTGCCACCATCCTGGCATTTTCCAAATCACACGGCGCAGAAGGTTTTGCTAGCTTTTGGGTAAAACATAGTTCCCTGTGCGATGATGGGATCTAACCTCTCACCTTTGAAGGCTGATGGCAGCTTGCTTGTTTTTTCCAAACAGCATCAGTAGGGCCTTGCTGCACTCCTGGCAGCGGTATTGGGAGCTGACTGAGAAAATGGCGAGTAATTCCTAGGAACTAGCAATGCAGTCAGCCCTGATCCTTCCCAGCCTTCAAAGCAAAGGTCCCTTTGATCTAAAGCTGCACTTCTGTTAAAATTTAATGCCTGTTTTTTGAAGAGTAAATGGAATATCGGTTTAATAGGATGTGCTGCTGTGGTTTTCTTGTTCCGTACAGAAAAGGTGTGGTTTGTTGCTCTGTATTCTCCGGTATCTTAGTCTCTTCTACTTTGGGTTGTGCGATATGTCTTCCACTTGCTAAATGGATGCTGTAGCAGCATCCAGTTTCTGGGTACCCAATTTTGAGATACCTTGTTTTTGAGTCAGGCTGCCTTTAAAGAGTACATAGTCCTCTGCAGACTTGCGGTTTGGTCTGGAACATGAGTTGTCTCCAGTGTTACTCTTGATCCTGTACTCAGAATCGCCGTGTGTTAGATACTTACCTGACTTAGATCTTGCCGCACTGCTCTTATCCTTTCTGACAAATTACAAGACTCGATGTAGTTTTGTACTCGGTATTTTATCTACCCTAAACTGCTCTGTCCGCCCCCACGTTCTGAATCTTCAGCTCATCAAGTCACTCTAAATAGCAGAGGAAAGAGCGCTAGGACAGCAATTGTGTACCATCCTGTTTTGTTTTCAAAGAACTGACATATTAACTAATGCACTGCAGACAGTAGTAATACTTACAAACTTAATTTGACAAGCAGAGGAGTGAAGGCAGGCATCCTCCGGCACTGAAAGCTGTACCTGCTTGAATTAGAGCATGGAAAAAGGACGGGTGTCCTTGCCCAGGACTCAGCCCACCTTGGCTACCTTGTTATTGAGAACATTTGTGTGGAAATCCACATCTTTTGTTTCCTCCAAGTACCTTTGCTTCTCCCCCACTGAGTCATAGTCCCCTACGGATGTGTGGCAGAGGAGGTTGCTATAGGAACTGCTGGGCTGACTTCAGGAGAGGGATGAGCTTTAAGAGACGGGCAACTTGCAGACTTTTCCTTTATGGTTAATCTTACTGAACACAAATGACGAAGAGAAATGCTGGAATCTTGAATCTATAAGAGCAAGAGTCCTTTATGCTGTGTTTTTCCCTTCCCTTTCCCCCACAGGGTCTCTTCTTTGATGATTCATATGGCTTTTATCCTGGGCAAGTCCTCATCGGGCCTTCTAAAGTCTTCTCCAGTGTGCAGTGGCTCTCGGGTGTGAAGCCTGTTCTGAGCACAAAGAGCAAGTTCAGAGTCGTGGTGGAGGAGGTAAGGACTGACAAGCTGCCACACGGCCACCTTCTGCACAGAATGGTCCCTGGCTGGCATTTTGGAGCAGAGTCAGCCTGCCATGGTAACCTTCCAAGAACAAATGCACTGTGGCTCTGTTGTTCTGAGGTGACAAATTCCTCGTTGTGGACTGACAGGACTTTTGAGTGTGGCTTGGCTTTTAATCCCAAGGGTCTCTGCCAGCACCCTGTAAGGTGATCGTGTGCCAATGCACTTAGAGGCCAGTACTGCTGATCATTAGGGTAGTAGAAGCACCTCTTCTATTGAAACTTCACGTTGCTTGCTATCCAAAAAGGGAGAAACATTGCTGACTCTTTGCTGAAAGAGGGAGCAGCTCCAAGTCCGTTAGCATGTCTCTTTGTGACATTGGACCGCTGATTTGTATGTCCTATAGCTTCCTTCCCAAGCCAGATGTCGTCTTTCTTGAAGTTAAAAACTTGTAGAAGCTCTCGGTGTTGCCAAGAGCCATGCTGTGGGAGCACTGTAGTGGTCCTGGATGTGGTGAAACTGCACTTGGCCATCTTAAATGATAAAAGCAGGTTTGCAGCTTTCCTGTGCCTTCAGATCCTAGACACTGGTCTAGGAAAGCTTCTGAAAAACTAAATTGCTTTCTCTCTCTTTATATTGTAGGTACAGGTGGTAGAACTAAAGGTTACTTGGATCACTAAAAGCTTCTGTCCAGGAGGTACTGACAGTGTGAGCCCACCTCCCTCTATAATCAGCCAGGAGAACCTGTCCAGGTGAGATCAGTTGAAAACCCCTTTTTACTCCCAGCACCTGGGGCCTGCAGACTGTGGGTAACATGCCTGCCTACCAACTGATTAGACACAATGCTGCTGTTTCCAGTGGGTTTTTCTCCTTGTTGTATGCCTGTATATTCCAGAGCTTCAAAAATGTGAGAGAATAGCTTCCCAATTAGTTTAGTAGACACTGGAGTTACCAACACAGGGGCTAGCATCCCACCAATCCTCTCCATGTACTCTCCAGGTGACATGTGCATAGAAGAGAGTGGTGTCTGGGAACAGCTCACTTCTTCCCTTGTCCTTCCACTTGTGTCTGGAGCAGGCTGCATTTTTTAACTGTGTGTGCACGCTGGGTCAGGACAGCTAAGGTGTCCTGCTGGGGACCCAGGCTGGTGCTGAGGGAGCATCTGGTGCCCTCTGCAGGCTACAGCTGCAAAAAAGGGCTGGAGAAAATTCAGAAAGAAAAGTCAGATGAGTAATAGCACAATGCAGCATAGTTCCTGCCTGGAGCTCATAAGGAAGCTGGAGGAGAGGAGCTCTGGGATGACAAAAAACCAATGCCAACTTCAAATGCCTCTTGGCAGCTGTCTCTGGGAGGGGGAGCTAGAGGGAGAGGAGTGACTGATGTCCAACCCAAACCCTTCGTGTCCCACCCAGTCCCTGGTGAGATTTCCCGCTCCTCCTTTAGAATTGTGTGCCTGGAAAAGATTTGGTGTGGAGTTGGCTTTTGCCACCGCAGAAGAAGTGCTGTTGGCATGAGATCGTGCCAGCCTTGTGAGGGCCCTGATCACTTCTAGGTTCTGTTACTGCTTTTGCACTTTGCTCATGGCTGTCCTCCCGTTCTACCAGGGTAAAGCGTCTAGGGTGCTTTGACCATGCCCAAAGGCAGCTTGGGGAAAGGTGCCTCTATGTGTTCCCGGACAAAGTGGAACCTGCAAAAATCACCTGTGAATGCCCCGAGAGGAACTGTGTCCTGGGTGAAGGATCAGTTGCCAAAAAGGTGAGCTGAGGGGTTGCGGGAGGCATTGATTTCTCTAAGCATTTCTGGTCGTTGCGGCTTTTAAAGCAGAAATCTTCCTGGTAGTCATGTGGTCTGAAATGTGACTCCTGAAGTGGTTGTTGTAAAGAGTAATGGCTTGTTGTTGCCAGCAGCGAAGTCACCTTGCAGAGCAGTCTGAGTGCACTGGGTGAAGCATGCAGCTAATGCCATGAGAGCGCATGAACAGGACCTTGAACACAGAGGTGTCGCCTTGCAGGGGTCAAGCTGCGTCAGAGCCGGTGTGCTGTGACAGCCGGGACTGTTAGACACGTGTCGTTTTCATTAGCGTGACTTCAGGTTTCTCATGGAGCTGAACTGTTCAGTTAAATCTTTGCTAAAGTGAGACAAGAAAGAAGTCTTTGCTTCCTAGGCCAAATGACTCGTGCTGTGGTTTCTACATGCTGGCTGTAGAGCAGCGGTGTTCCTAGAATAACAGGATATCATCAGCGTTGGATGGTGACCTCCCGGCATAGCTGTGTCTGTTATGTAGATTAGCTTGTGCAGCCTGTGACCTTCTGTAACAAGAAGTTCAGAGCATGCTTAAAATAGCCTTAAGGAGCAAATCTCACTTTCCTTGGACTACTCCAGTGCTGCTCCTGAGTAGAGCAATGGTGAGATGCCGCTTTGCAGGATACTCTGGTGCAGGTAAAAAGAGCAGAGGCCCGTGGTGTGCTGTTTTCCTGTGTGTAAAGCTAACCGTTCCCCAGGTTGGCTGGCAGCTTGCTGAGCGTACAGACACATCTGCTGACCCAGGTCTGCTTTCTCTAGGTGAGGCGGCTGTTGAAGAAGCAGATAGTGAAGATCATGTCATGCTCCCCAGAGTCTCAGGGTGCCGGTGAAGCCCCTGACAAAGAGGCTGCTGCAGCTGCTGACCAAAAATCAGAAGAGCTTAAGCCTGGATCAAAGTGTGAGCTAGATGACTCTTCCAACAGTGCACCGAGTCCTGGGGAGAGGAAGGAGGAGCAGCCTGAAGAAACGGGGAAGGAGAAAGGGGGAGCAGCAGCGCGACAGCAGCAGCCTCCCTTTCTGCTGAAAGACGAAGGGTCATCTGACTACCGGCTTCAGTCCATGGAGCAAGACGCTGATGATGAGGCAGCTGATGACACTGATGACACTAGCTCTGTCACCTCTTCTGCTAGCTCCACTGCTTCGTCCCAGAGCGGCAGCGGCACTGGCCGCAAGAAGAGTATCCCTCTTTCCATCAAAAACTTGAAACGGAAGCACAAGAAGAAGAAGACCAAGATTTCACGAGAATTTAAGCCAGGAGACAGGTGAGTTGGATTTCGAAACCCAGGTACGCTTGCCAAAATATCCCTTATCAAAGTTCTCAGATGTAAACCATCTCCTCAGCTTAGGTGGAGGGTGATGGTGTGCCTCATGTTAAAACACCCCTTGGTGGTAACCAGCAGTGATTATCTTATGGTGACTATGCAGTGGCCTGGTTGAAATCAGCTTGGTCTCAGTCCAGCTTCCGATGAAAGTGGGGCCACGTGACGTGACACTGATGCTATTCTATCTCAGCTGCGCCTCAGGGCACTGACAGAATATCTGTGCTGTGCTAGGCTCTGTACGCAGAGAAGGAGACAGGTGAATAGAGATCATACAGCTTAAACATGAAACTAATTGGTTACATCATTGGCAGCTTCTGCAGAGAGGCTGAGGATAGACCGTGCTAGCGGGAATGGACAGCTTACCCTCAGAGAGCCGTCTCCGGATCAGCACGGAAGTCTGTGCTGGCAGGGCTTCGTACTGCAGTGGTCTCTTATCCTCATTCTGCTCTGGAGAGAGACCTGCAACTTTTGCCAGCAGTATACCACTTATTGGGTTTTTAATGAACAAAATGCACTCCGTGAGAGCCTTGGAGGAATTTTATTTCAGTAGCCTGGGGGAGGGAGCATTGCATGTCTCTGTCCATTTCTAGATAAAACTGGATCTCAGCAGCTCTTACCTAACCTGAGAATGTTTAAGCTGTTTTCAGGGGATGCAAAGACATCTGGCAGCTGGCTAGCCTGTCTTGCTGGCTTCCCTGGGCTACTTAGTTGTATACGGATCCTGCATCTGCAATGAACTAGTGCAGATAATGTGAGAATCCTCCCAGAATAGTGTCATTATCAGGATTCAGGGGGTCCAGTAGTTTGAGAATGCCATGAACTCTGTTCCCATTTTGTTTGGGTATTTTAGTTTTGCCTGTATGCAAGGACAGTTGTTCCTTTAGTCATTGTGCCTTTTGGAGAAATTGGATTTGAAGGTCACAAACATGAGCAGAGCAGTATTTGAGTGAAAGAGAGGAAAAAAAAGGGAGTGCATGATAGAGTGCCTGGGAACTGATTCTCAGTTCACTTTTCAGTTCTTACCCCCCTGCTGAGTGCCTCTGCTTCATTAAACGCTTTGCGAAGGAGGGTTTGGTGAGTAAACCTGGTAGCTTTCTGCACCATACAGGCAGTGGGGAGAAATCCCTGTGACAACACTGAGAGACTCCTGTGCTGGATCTGGGCAGTTCTCTACGAGGAAATGCAGAGATCAGATGTTGGAACACTTTGCAGAGATGACCCTGTTGCAGAGAATAAGAAATACAGGTTTTTAAGCACAGAATGTGAAACCCCAGCTGATACTTTGAAGGGCGTATGTGGCAGCTGGTCACAGCTCAGTGTGAGGGGTCTTAACTGTTTGAATATTCAGACGAAGCTGGTGAGACCATCAGTAGGTGTGCTGCCAAGTGCTGCTGAGAAACGCAGAGCGGATGGGCTTGCTGCAGTTAGTCACCAGATCTGATGTGTCAGCTCACGGGCATCTCTGACTGCAGGGGGCCAGCTCAGCCTGTGGCTTTACCATCATTTAGTGACTTGCTGCAGCTCTCCAGGCAGCACATAGACCTCTGGTTATTTTTTTTAGTGAGGATATACAGGGATTTTTGCTAATGCAAAGCTGTGATTTTTTTTTTTTTGTGAAGCAGCATAAACTGCACTGCAGACAGGACCATATCACTTCCTTGGGTGGCCTGCCTTTCCGCTCTCCCATCCTCAGCTGCACATGCCCCCACTTCTCCCACGGAACCATCTGTTGGCATGTCACCCACCACACTTGACCTGTTACAGTTTTCCTTTTCTGATAATTTCTGATCTTGAGTGCCGGCCCTCCTAGAAACTTCATTTTATTTCTACTTAAAAATATTTCTCTGACACTCATAAAAACAGCACTGGAGGAAAACAGTTGCATTTGCCTATTGTATCTTCCTTATGCTTTGACTTGAAACCAACATAAATGCAGCACTTGTGTTATGTCTGGAAGGCCTGGCCAGCAAAATAAAGACAAAACTTAAAATCAGCATGGGATTCAATTTGTTCTGTGCTGTAGGTGGCATGACGATTGTTGAGGGCTCATTGGAAGAGCCTGTCCAGCTAGACCGCAGCTCTGTTCCTCCTGCCCCCGAGCAACTTGTCCTTTCAAGCAATTCTGTCAAGCTCCACAACAGAGTACCAGCATGTGGTCCATTGTTGCACGTTTGGGTTTCATTTCTGAGCTGCAGAGACACACATGTATGTGTTTGAACAGCTGGGAAGGAGACTTGTCTCTTTTAAACAACATCCTTTTGCTTTACCCACATTCAATGTGTTGCCTATTTTTATTTTTTTCTTCTTTCTGGAAGGGCTGAGATGGATGCTGCTTGATCTTTCCTCTCCAGTCCCATGCTCCTAGCTTCAAAGACTCCTCAGAGCTGCCAGGCTAGAAGGTGCTCGAGTGGAGAAGATCTTAAGTTTCAAAGTACTTGAAGCTCCTGTCATGCCTCTGCCAGGGGTAGAAAGTGGGTGCTAGTAGATGTTAATTTGCTCCACTAGGAATAAAAGTGAGCTCAGCATCCAGCTCCCTGGAAAGTAAGTCCTCCTGCAACGTAGACTTGCAGCTATGTAACATCTGCAGTGATTGAGAACCCGTCAAAACAAAGCCTGCTGTGTAGCTGCTTCCACTGGCACTAGGTGGGGTTTCCTGACTTGCTTCCCAGCCTGCTGCTATGCGTACCCTTGTGTTGCTGAGATCCATCTTGATTCCTTACGTTGGCAGCATCACGTTCCGGTTGTGCTCATGCACGTTCCCTCTGGTAACTCGTTGCCTTTCTGTGTTCCCAGGGTTGCTGTAGAAGTGGTGACCACGATGACTTCAGCTGATGTGATGTGGCAGGATGGCACCGTGGAGACAAACATTCGCTCCAATGAGCTGATTCCAGTCCACCATCTGGACAACAACGAGTTCTGCCCTGGGGATTTTGTGGTGGACAAAAGAGGTATCGGGTGTCAAAAGAATGCTCTCCTCAGGGAACAAACATGCTCTTAATTGTGAAGTATTCTTCTATCTGGATCTCCTAATGTACACTGTAGCCCTTTTTACGGTAGCGGTTAGTAATACTCGCCTGAGGTAGGCACAGGAGCCTAACAAGGGGCAGACCGTGATTCAGGTGGCTTAACATGAATGTCAGCAGGGATCCATTATTTAAATACCAAGGCTGAACTATGACAACAGGCAGAATGTGAAAGGAATAAACGCCAAGGAACAAAGCTAGGATTCTCAGTATTTCTGTAGAGGTGGCCCACCTTCTCCTTGAAAGTGCAAACTGCTCTGAGCTCTCTTGCAGAGTAAGGGGAGAAATCAACAACTTGCACTGCTTTCTCTGTGTGGCTTACTGATCACGACCCTCACTTTTTTTTCTTGGATGGTTTGGGGATCCAGAGGCATCTTCTTGCATCCCTTTTCACCAAACCAACTGGTGACACTAGTGAGGGTGACAGTACAAGTTCAAGGAGACTTTCAGCTTTTGGATATGAAATATTGATGGGACACCCTCTGGCTCTCAGCTTGTTCTCTGTTCTAGCAGGGGTAGACCCTCAACAGTGAGGAGCACAAGATACTGTCAGACTGGGAGGAGGGAAAGCTGGCTTCGCCAAAAAAACCTGCTGTTTTGTTGTGGCCATTTCTGATGACTAATAGTCTGTCTGGTCTTGTGGGTTAGACGTGGTTTGTGGCAACTGAAATTATCAATCAGCTCTAGCTCTACTCTTCTAGTTTGGCCTCTGGGAATCTGTATTCCTGTGTTTGTCATACTCTCCAAGCAGCCTGGGGTGCCCACAGTTCCTTGCATCCCACTGCTAGGGATGCTGGGAGGTGGATCTTGTCAGCCAGATAAATCTGAGAGGTATTTGGATACCAGTGTGCTGGATAACAGCCCAGGCCTAGAGAGGTGGTCCAGGCCCAGCTTCAGTGCTGTTGGATCCCCGATGTGTGTATATGCACGTGTATGCCTGCCTGCATCCTGCCTGCCTTCCACCTTTGCTGTCCAGTCCATTTTTCCAGAGGAGCAAAACTGTTGTGGGTGGCACATTTCTAGATGAAGAGCTTGGCAGCCAGGGCTGCTCTCAGGGAGCT
The DNA here is from genome assembly GCA_013389905.1 of Sula dactylatra. Lineage (NCBI taxonomy): Eukaryota > Metazoa > Chordata > Aves > Suliformes > Sulidae > Sula > Sula dactylatra. Next base: position 76,754 of record WEKW01016893.1, on the reverse strand, counting down.
TTTGGCCAGCCTGTCCAGAGACTGACAGTCTTGGTGCAGAGCTAATTTGGAGAGCAGAGCACTAAGGTGACAGTGTGTTTTCTGTTGGTGATAAGAGCTCAAAAGTGGTCCCAAAGTGAATGTGTTCACCCAGTCCAATGCATCGTAATCTCACTTTATCATCGCTCCATGCCCCATTAAAATGCAACCTGTTAGCTGAGTACATTTTTGACTGTGTAGGACGAACTGTTTTTTCCTCATGCCATTCACAAATGGAAGGTTTCAGCTGTGAGAGCTCGGGAGCTGACAGCCTCAGTTGCTGTGCAAAGTCTGTGCTCCTCCACTTAACTTGTCTCTTTCCTTCCCTGCCATTGTGACCAAAAGCTCAGAGCTCCCAGGACCCCGGGTTATATGGAGTTGTGCAGTCTGGTGACCATGTTGGCCGTACCTGTGTGGTGAAGTGGTTCAAGCTGAAATCCAGTGGAGATGATGTGGAGGTGAGTGCAGGAACCAGCCAAGAGAAAGCAGCCGCAAAACGGCACGGGCTTCACAGATAAACACAGATAAGCGCGGTAGTCAGCTCTGCAGTGGAGTTTGTCCTTGAGGAAGCGAACAGCAATGTGCTTTTGGGCCTGGGAGGCTTGCTTAGAGGCGGTGTCGCTTCATATTTGTAGATGCCTGCAAGGCAGCGAAGACCGAGCAAGGGTTTACATCCCATAGTCAACATCAGGCTCTGGTGTGGATGAAGATTTTTGCTGCAGTTGTCTCAGACAGTTGATTTCTTGAGTTCACTATAAGAATTTTTCCTTCCCATGTCTTTACTAGTTCATGGAAAGATAATCTATTGCGTGCTGTCCTGCTTGCCCCTGCCAGGCACTATTGCCTATAGTCAGCCTAATATCTTTTTCTTGGGGCTTGTAGGAACACTGTATTTTGCAGAGTCTTGATAGACTCAGTCTAGTTGGAGATGAGAGGGGGACCCAAACCACTCAGATCTGGTGTGCTGCTTTCTGCCTTAGACCACGTTGTCATAACGGAGCAAGGCCCTTTACATCCAGAAGCAGAACATCAGTCTGGCCTGGGGTTGTGCTCCGCTTCACCCATTTCTCTTTTTGTGGGCTCCTAGCTCCCTTCCTCCAGGAGAAATCAAAGGGAAGATGTTTCCCATTAAGTGACAGGTTTTTTGTCAGATACTTCCTGTTGCCTTGGATCGTTTCAAAAGTAAACTCTAACCCTTTGGGCCCCAGTGAACTGCTTTGAGAAATCTGGGTGTTCAGAAGGGAATAAAATGTTGTTCGTGCATGTCTGGTGACCGTAGTGATGTGGAACCTGCAGTAAAGGTGAGGGTGAGCAGATGAGGTGGGATATCTGCTTCCTTCCTTTGTTGTGCCTTGATGTGCTGCTGGATGAGTTGACAAGAAGGGACATTAGCAGCTCCTTGCAGGCTGTTGGAGCAACTGAAACCAGACAAAATACAACACAAAGTACTGAAACTTGACAAAATTAAAGCACAAAGTACTTTGAAGTGTTGAAGGCCTGCTCTGAAGGGCAGTGCTGACATGCTCACATTCTGTCTCTGATGCAGCTCATCGGGGAGGAGGAGGATGTGAGCGTGTATGATATTGCTGATCATCCAGACTTTCGCTTCCGCACTACTGACATTGTGATTCGTATTGGCAACTCGGATGGAGCCACAGCTAAGGAAAATGAGGTGGGTTCTGGGCACAATTGTGTGACCGCATTGTCACCAGGTGTTAGTGGAAACACTTGAAAGAGTCTGTAGGAGGGCCTTGGGCCCCACAAGGGCATCCTAAACTCCCTGGCTTGCTAGTTTTGTATCTGTGTCTGCTGCCCTCATGAGTAACATGCCAAAGCTCCAAGTCTGGTGGAGATGTAACCTTGAAAGCCTTTGACCTTGGTAACAGTCTATAGCAGAGGAAGAACAAAGTTGAGACGAGAATCGAACGTATGCCTGAGGGTTTTTAATAAAACTCTTAGGATTTCAGAGCAACCTCTAATATGGGGATATTCTGTGGGCTCTTGAGCAAGAGTGAAGGTGGATTCGTCGTGAAACCAGTTTCACTTGGCAATGGAACCTGGGGTTCTGGTTTTCATCTGAGTCGTTATGTACACGTTAATTTTGTTGAGCTCACTGATCTCCTGGGGAGGAAGAGGGAACAACTTATATCGTAGAGGATACGCTCTTTGCTAGGAAACAGGCTTCCTTACTGTGCAGGGAAGACTTCCAGCTTTTGAGACTGCCCTAAAAAAAGGGTGAAAAGGTAGTGTGGCTCTTATTGCAGTTCTAGTTTCAGTAGCACGAAACACATCTGAGCTTGCTCAGCTGATCTAAATAACCTTCCAATGCAAAATGCTGCAGGACATGCACACCCTGTGCAGACTGTGGCTTGTCTGTTCACGCCTGCCCTCTCCCTGCTGGGAGAGGCTGCTGTGAGCCCACGATGCTGGGTGTCGGAGCTTGGGGCCGGCTGGTGGCACCCCACTAGAGGGCAGCCCGATTCAGGGGAAGGTCCTGTCCCCTCGCTGGCACAACTCCAGCGGTGCTGCCTGCAGAAAGGCCACAGCCGTGCAATGGCCCTGGTCTTGATGAGAAGTCGGGTTCTGCTGCCAGACCAGCCCTCCTGGTCCTCTCCTCGTTGGGGGAGGGAATTTCCCCCATTTCCATGGCAGTGTTTCTCATGGAAGCCCTATCTGTAGGATTCTTCTCCCCCTTGGTGTGGGACCCCAGGACTCCTGCTGCTTCTGCAGCAGGCTGCAGTCAATGCTTTAGGTGGGTTTCCAACCTGGGGAATATCTGTTTCTCAAAACCTTCCTGGCTCTATGCTGAACTGCCTGGGAAAGAAACGGGACTGACAAACTGCTCTTGTTTCCACAGCCTTCGGTCGGGCAGGTGGCTCGGGTCGATGTCAGCAGTAAAGTGGAGGTGGTGTGGGCTGATAACTCCAAGACTATCATTCTGCCTCAGGTGAGGTCCTGTTCCAGCTCACAATATCCCTGTAACTCTTAGCTGAGTGACAAATCTTGGTTTTAAATCCTGGGTGCAGAGAGATTCACTGGATAAGGGAATCTTGCTCTATGTATTGCTGCCTTCCCGCATGATAGGATGGCTCCGCAGTTCTGTTAGCACAAGAAGATACTTCCTTTGTCAGGGGGACTGGGCAACTAACTAGTCATCACTGCTCTTGAATATAGAGAATAGGAAAGCATGGGCAGACTGTTGCTCCCTTCACATGCTGCACTGCATGTTCACAGCTCTGACCACAGCCCGGCTCCTGGCCTCCAGCACCTGCTGCTTTGCAGAGGGGGTTGCAGAGCTCTGGGATCATCAGTTCTGACTTGAGCACAGGTTCACTGCGTTGCCCAACTGAGGCAGTGCTGAAACAGCACCACAGTGTTTTCTTTGGCTAAAGAAGCTCCTCCAGGAGCTGGGCCGGAGCCATAAGCTGTGACCTTAGCTAACCTAGGGATCAGACCCAAATCTCTTTCCTGGGCAGGGTGGGAAAGGAGTTGAGTGCAAACTTAAAAATACAGATATAGCCACACTTAATCCTAATTCTAAGATGTTTGTTGTAGTGTCTTGTAATCTTATTCTCTACTCCATGTACAGTTTCATCCCATGTCTCTCCTTGTTGCCTCAAATTCAGGCAGACAGCCTAAAGATAAGAGAAGACCTACTTCTGTAGGGTCCCGTCCCCATCACTGTGGCAGAGGACACCACTGCCTCTGCTGCAGAGACGCGTTTGCAAGTAGAAAGCACTCGATCAAGAGTTCTTTTTAAACCAAGCAGCTCTGCATTAATTACAGTAGAATAGTCAATGCCTGCACTATGGCAGTGGACTAGAGCATTACAAAGCAGGCTGCTGTCTCCCTTCCCCCTGTTGTCACATGTGCTTGGATCACAGGCACAATCGGAGGTCTGATGTGTGCTCCACAAAGGGCCGTTCTCACACTGCGGTGCTGGGGCTCTGCAGCAGCTCCTGCTGTGTCACGCCAGTCCCTTCGATTCTGCTCATCTGCGTAATTATGGGAGTTGGGGAAATGTCAGGAGTGTGAATTATCAGTTGATAAAACCGTGATTTATCAATGCCTGTCCATGTGCCCAGAGACGAGCTGTCTGGGTGCTTTTTCTCAGCTCTAAAAATAAAGATGGCATAACTGGCTAATTAACTTTCTGACTCAGATTTGGATTAGCTTTGAGGGCAGTGAGTTTTGATGGCTTTTCCTGCCTGCAGTCACTTGTGTTGAACCCAACTAACCCCTGCTGGCTGCCTGTCTCTGGGTGGCACAGGACTAGCTGAACAGTGCTGGTTCAGTTCGCGGCTTTGACAAGATGACTGAGTGTCCATGCGCTTTAGCCTCTGGGGTCATATCTTGCAAGATAAGAGGATTCTTGGGCCGTCATTCAAGTGTCAGAAGCCTGTGGATAAAATGCTCCATCTTGAAACTCCTAACACAGCCTTACAAAGTTGTTCTTGCTCCCCTGCTTCTGTGTTGGAGCTCGTAGCTGGAGTATGCCTGTAAGCCTCTGCAGGGAAACCTCCTAAGAGATGTAGCATGTGCAAAGCATGATTATAACAGGTGAGGCTAGGTGGAGTGTGGATGGGTTCAGCTTCCAGTAGTGAAGGGGGGGAGAACGTTTTACGTAAAAGCTTATTCAGCAACTTGGGCTAGGCTTCATTGTCCCAGCTGAATTTTAAGCACTAGTGACATACAACAGCTAAAGCAGCGTTGTGTGCCACAGAAGGAGAAAGCTGGTGTGGGAATGTTTTCCTGGTTCCAGCATTGTCTCTGTGGAAGTCATAGAGTGTGGAGGCAGCCAAGCCAGGGCTCTGTGCCAACACGGTTGCTGGTGCAGAAGCAGAACCAGAAATACTAACTCTGCACACGATACCCAATACCTCCTGAACTAGGTCTGTGTTCAGAAACCCTGGGGCATCCAGGTAGCTGTTTGGTGACCGTGTGCTCTCCTTGGCTGGATCCCAGCCACTGGGATGGCTGCAGCCCACCTAGAGTTTGCCCTAGTTTTCCCCCAATGCCCTACTTTGAAAGATGGAGGATGGGACTATGCTGATTCATAATCTGTGCCGGTCACTGATGAGCACATTATGTGGATCAAACACAGTCTACCCTGTATAGATGAAAAGGGGTTGAAAGAACCCAACCAATCCTAGACGGAAGCTCCCTTTTCGTGGGGAGAACTGGCTTGCATTTAAAAACAACTAAAACTCTGTGCTTCAGCCTAAGTTTCTTGTAACTCTGCTCTCCTTTAGCATTTATACAATATCGAATCAGAAATTGAGGAGTCAGACTATGATTCTGTTGACGGCAGCACCAGCGGGGCATCCTCTGAGTGGGAGGATGAAAGCGACAGCTGGGAGACAGACAATGGCCTGATGGAAGACGACCACCCAAAAATTGAGGAGTTAGAGCCTGAGGAGCCGGCAGCAGAGGAGGTGAAAAAAGTAGAGGAACAAGTCCAGGGAGCTGTGGCTATGGCAGTTGCAGATCTTGCTGCGGAGAAAGCTGGCAAGGACGGAGCCCCGAAGAGCTTCCGGGAACTAAAGGAGGCCATCAAGATCTTGGAAAGCCTGAAAAATATGACTGTGGAGCAGCTGCTGACTGGCTCTCCGACCTCCCCGACTGTGGAGCTGGAAAAACCCACTCGGGAGAAGAAGTTCTTGGATGATATTAAAAAGCTGCAGGAAAATCTAAAGAAGACCTTGGATAATGTGGCTATTGCAGAGGAGGAAAAGATGGAAGCCATGGTGGAGACGGAGAAGAAAGAAGAAAAAGTAGAGGCACAAACACCAGTGAGGTCGGAGTGGCCCAGTGAGACACCAGTGCTCTGCCAGCAGAGTGGGGGCAAGCCTGGAGTCACCTTCACCAGTGCCAAGGGAGAAGTCTTCTCCGTGTTGGAGTACGCCCCAGGTGAGTGTGTCAGGTCAGGCTAGTGCAGGATGCTCTGTCCTTCATTGCTGTCCTGCAGTGTTTTCTTTCTCCAAAACCTTTGCCTGTAGGCCTTTGGGATTGGGTATCCTCTCTTCCTAGTCCTTTTTCACAGCTCATTAACTGGGGAGGAGAAATTAAGACAGCTGCTGTAGCACAATCTGTTCTGGAGCTTAAACCTGGCTTTTAGATGGTATCTGTAGGCACTACCGTAACTTCTCAAGCCACAGAAGTGGGTTTCCCCTTCGCCCACGTTGGTAACTCTGGAGGTCCGTGGAGGTCCGTCGCTTTCCATTGCAGATACTTCCTTGGAAGCTACAGGCTTGGAAGTTCAGGCTTTTTTGCAGGTATGGATTGGTTGAGCAGCAGAGCAGGAACAGCTGGTGTTCTTGTGCTGGGTGTCCTCGGTGGGTGAGTGTCCTTGTTCATTTGTGCCAATGTTAATCAGCCAAAAATAAAAAAGAGCATCTGGTTGTGTGGAGCACTGGTGGCAGCGGAGCCCAAGGTGCTCGGCGAGCCAGGCAGCCAGGCCAGACATGAGAAGGAAAGGTGGCCAAACGGTTCTGAACCTGCAGGTGTGTATAAGGAAAGGCGGGGAGCTATGCTTAGGGTTTTGCAGAGAAAGGCTCATCGCTCCGTGCAGTGCATCACTCTCCTGGCTGTGGGACCAGGCTCCTTGTGGGGCACAGGGACAACGTTGTGTGGGACCATGAGAACAGGAGGTGCAGGTTGTGGCTGATGTACAGTGTGTGGGGGGGGGATCAAATCATCTCTAGGCTGCTTCCTGCTCGGCCCCAAAGCGAGTTAGCTGTTCTCTTCCAAATTATAAATTTAACACATGGATGGATTTGCTGTCACAAGGACCCTGCAGCAGTTTCCAAAGGCAGACTTTAATCGCATTCTCCTCCTTGCCCCACAGATACCCATGCCTTCAAGAAAATGGAGTTCCAGCCCCCAGAAGCAAAGAAGTTCTTTAGCACCGTGCGGAAAGAGATGGCTCTCCTGGCCACCTCCCTGCCCGATGGCATCATGGTTAAAACCTTCGAGGATCGAATGGCAAGTGTCTGCTCTCAAATGCCTGTGTGTTAGTGCTGGGCTCAGCATCCGGATTGCTTTCTTTGGAATTCCCTGCTTAGCCTTAATCCTTTGCATTAGAGCTGCAAGAATGTGTGCAGCATGTGAAATATGGCTGCAATTACTCTGCTTTTGCATTCCCCAAGCCAGGGTGACAAACAATGGGGAGCTGCTTATTGCAGGAATCTATTTTGGGTGCTTTGCCCACTGGGCTGCCTGTCCCACTGAGCAGGAAAGGCAGGCAGGCAGCAAGGGGCTGACGAAACCAGTGAGCAGCTTGGGGATTGCTGGCCTTCCTCGGAAGCCCTGCTTCAGGTCTGAAGGCTTGGTCTGCTGTCAGACCATAGAAATGCAGCTTCTAGAGGGAAGGTGCCTCGAGATGTGTTGCTTGAGCTGTCTCTTGCAAGGGCTGAGTTAATCACATCCCCTCTCTCCCTCTATGTAAATACAACCCTGCCAGGGTAAGAGGATGTTTCACAGTGCCTGCCTTACATTGCCTCTCTCCACAGGATCTCTTCTCAGCGCTTATAAAAGGGCCCACGCGCACGCCCTATGAAGATGGCCTCTTTCTCTTCGATATCCAGCTCCCCAACATCTACCCTGCCGTCCCGCCTCTCTTCCGCTACCTCTCCCAGTGCAGCGGGAGACTGAATCCCAACCTGTATGACAACGGCAAAGTGTGTGTCAGCCTCCTGGGGACATGGATAGGCAAGGTAATGCTTTCACCTGCCCATCTGTGGGGGGCAGTGGTTGTGCCAGGCTGCTTTTGGAACAAGCCACTTCATACCTGGCCCAGAGTCCCTGGTGGCTTCTGGTCTCAGGCGGTGCTTGAGCTGGGGATAGCTCTGGTTTTGGGCTCTGTTTTAGATGTCTGGAGCAGGTCACTGGTGTAGTTTGGCTGCTTCTGGGACTGTATTTGGCTCTTGTCTGTCCTTCCTTGATGAGAAGCCTGTGGTCAGACAGCCGGGCTGTGTCATGGTTGGACAGAGCAGAGATGCCCACACCAGCATGGGGTGCTCTCCCGTGGTCTGGGTCCCTGCCTCCCGCTGCAGACAAATCGTGATGTGTGGCACAAAGTCCAGCTGGAGACTTGGAATAGAGAGAGCCAGGGAAATGCTGTGCTTTGGGCAGGTAGATCGACAGGGCAGCTGGGCAGGGGTTGGAACTGGTGTCTGTTGTGTTGGGTTACAGAGTTCCAGGCCGAACTGGCCTGATGGGGTGCAGTGCTGGCAAAAAGTAACAGAGAGATGGGGTGGGTACAGCAGGACACTAGCGCATCACGTGCTTGTCGAATCAGCCCCTTGTTCCTGCTGTGACCCACAGGACCTTAGTGATAGGAGTGCAGAAAAACTGGGGCCTCGCTTCATCTAACAACTATCACAGAGCAAACTGATGGTGCTTCAGCCCTTTAACGCATTTGTATGTGCATTTCAGGGGACAGAAAGGTGGACCAGTAAATCCAGCCTCCTTCAAGTACTCATCTCCATCCAAGGTAAATGATTCTGCAGAGCCTGTGGGACAGGAAGAGGGAGGAAGGGCTTATGGGGGGGGGGCGTGCAATTGGGATCTCCCACCGCGGTGGGGTTAGTGCTGCCTTTTGCTCTCACCTTGCTGGACAAAGCAGTGTCCTTATCTCTCCAGTTCAGTAGTCAAAGCAGGTGCAAGCTTTTCTCATCCCCTGATTTTTGGCTGCATCCCAGGTCTCTGACACAATGCTTTTCCTTCTTCTCACTGTGGCAGCTAAGCACAGAGCTGGTTTGCTTGTTATTCTGAGCATAAAGGTGAACCACTGTGTCCTCAGCCAGTTGCCAAAGTTAGCTGAAGTTGCTAAACCGGGCTTTATTTGGAGGGGTGTTTTTTATCCCCACTGAGTCACCCGCCCATCCTACATCGGGCATGTTTTTGCACATGATGATGGTGTTTATGCTCCCTCCGAAGCTGAGAATAATCAGGGGTGTGTCTAGACCAGCCCCAGGGCTTCCTGCAATAGGGCTTTGCCCTGCTGTATCTAGCTTGAGAGCAGACAGACTAAATCAAATCTCTTCCTCAAGGCCAACTTTCTATGCAGTGAGCCCAGGCATGTGACTTGAGAAACCTTTGACACAGAGCAAGGGCTCCTGCCTTGAGTCAGCGGGCGACTCCTGCTCCTCTGAAGTCTCACAGTCCGCCTCTGTCCTCCTGTGGGGGAACAACACCATGAGAAAAGCCTTCTCTTTTTCACAAAGCTGAGGATCCAAATTTAGAAAATGAAATACTAAACGTTTTACTGGAGCAACTTGGTGCTAGTGGAAAAGCCTCCTCTCCCTCTCCTGCTGCCTGGGCTTTGAGAGACCCCTGATCTCGCCTGCACCAGCTCTAATGCAGTTTGTGGCAGGCTGCCAGCAGCCTGGCAGTAGTGGTGCCATTGCTACATACGTGTAATTACGTTAGACCAGAAGCAAGCAGGAGACAGCTTGGTATGGGCGACTTGTCACGGTACTCACTGTCTCAGAACTGCACTGTCTGATGGGACTGTGCAGGGTAGGATAGGACCTGGCCAGCTCAAAGCCTCTTACTGAAGATTGGCCTTTGTTCTGATTGATTAAGTGGAGGAGGGGAAAAAATCTAAGAAAAAAAGCTTTGGGTGTGCTTGTGCGTTTTCTGCTAGGAGGGGAGGGAAAGGAGCTGCGAAACTTTTCCCTTTCTGCCCTTTTGACCTACTCTGCTGTTGTGCGCCTCCTGCATCGCACTGGTGGAAGACTGTTCTTGCCAGCCGAGGATCTTGAACGCCACTCTCGGTAGCGTCCAGGATCCCCACTGCCCCAGCAGGAGGCTGCAGACCCATTCACGCGCGTGCTCCCCATGCCACACCAGTCCGGCGCGGCGGGGCAGGTTCCTGGTTGTCCAGCCTGGCCTCTCGAGGTCAAAGCACGGCTTCCCTGCAGTGCGTTCTCCTGCAGCCCCTTCCCTGCGCTGCCTGCGTCGGCGTGGCTGCGGGTGGAGCTGGCGTGGCGCCTCGGCGAGGCGGTGCTGTGACCCTCGAACCTCAACCATGTTGGCAGAAATCGGGGGCCAGCAGTGTCTGCCTCGGGTGGCGATACACGGTAAAGTTCCTCCCTTAACCCCCTGGTCTCCCCGTTCTCTTGGCAGGTCTTATCCTAGTGAATGAGCCCTACTACAATGAGGCGGGCTTTGACAGTGACCGGGGCCTCCAGGAGGGCTACGAGAACAGTCGCTGCTATAATGAGATGACCCTGATCCGGGTGGTGCAGTCCATGATGCAGCTGCTACGCAGGCCGGTGGAAGTCTTCGAGCACGAAATCCGTGAGCATTTTCGCTGCAACGGCTGGCGCCTGGTGTCCCGCATCGAGTCCTGGCTGGAGACGAACGAGCTGGTGGAGCGGAGCCACGAACAGGCCAACGGGGCGGATTCTGCCTCCCTCCTCTCTGCCGGCGGCACCCTGGCCGAGAGCCCAGGAGACAATGCGGGGTCGCTGGGGGAGTACGGCAGCAGCTCGGAGCAGGGGGCGGCCGCCGAACTTTCCGACTCGGCGCTCGATGGGAAGGAGGAGCTGGACGAGTCAGAGTTCACAGCCTCGATGCCCAGTGCTGGCGATCTCCAACAGTACTCAGACTCGGAGAGCACAGGCCAAGCCAGGGGGGTAGACCTGGCTAGAGACCGAACGGACGAGGGGAAGGCTGCCCAGGACTCTGCCTTGCAGCCTAGTGTGAAACCAAAGAAAAGGAGAAAGAGCTACAGGAGTTTTCTTCCGGAGAAGAGCGGTTACCCTGATATTGGGTTCCCTCTCTTCCCTTTGTCCAAGGGGTTCATTAAAAGCATCCGCGGTGTCTTGCAGCAGTACCGGGCTGCCTTAGCAGGGGCCAATATCCCGGAGTGGACAGAGGACAAATAAACGGTGAGGTTAGGGACAGGCAGGTGCAGGGGAGAAGGGAAAGCAGCAGAAAGGAAATTGGCAAATGCTGTTACCAGTAAACTGGCTTCTCCTTCCAGCTTTTCTTCCTCAGCTTGGTTCGTTCCAAAGAAGGTGGTAGGCCTGATTGCTCCTCTGAGGAAAGGTTGTCTAAGCATGAATAACTCCTTGCCCCCAGCCCTTCTTCCTTCTCCCTGTCCCGTGTACGTGCTCCTCTTGCGAGTTTGACCCTGCAATGGTAAGATTTGAGACCTGCACAGAAGCAGTCTTGCAGCCACGTTCCCTCTGCACTTTCATCTTGGGGCACCTTTCCACACAAGGACTCTTCCCACCCAGCGCTACACCCAGCAGTTTGTTCTGGTGGGGTTCCAGCCAGGAGAAGTGATTGCTGTAGTATCTGGAAGTGAAGGGCAATGCCCTCCCAGTCTTTCGTTTTTCTCTGTGTTACCATGGGTTTTATGAAGTCTACCCCAGCTTACATGTACTTAGACATTCGATTGTGTTTGCGTTGAAGTTGTCTACACCATACGGAGTTGCTCTAGTCTTAGTTGTTCACCGATAGCTACGAGGTTCTTCCAGTTAGGACTTGGTAGGGAGAACCAGAGCTCTGCACCGGCGCTGGTGCTGCCCTGGTGGTGCTGCAGGGTTTCTGCACACTGCTCTGCAACTTCTAGGCGGTTTTCTGGAAGCAGTTCTAACCATCCCCATTTCTTTTTCTCTGGAGTAAGGCAAACTTCCCTTTCCCCACCATGCATGCCTGTCTTCTAGAAATACATGGATTCAAGGTTGTGCCCTTGCTACTTGCTTAGGTGTCTGTCTTTTGTTCCCAGCCATCCTGGCTGTCACACAGCACTACACCTACCCTTGGATCTCAGCCTCACCCGGGCAGGCGGCAGCGAGTGATCTCGGGGCGTATTGTACATCTAGCAGCTAGTCTGGATGATAAACGTGGCATGGCTGCTGCTTCTCCGTCGTTCGGCTGTAGATGGCTATTTCGGAGCTGTCTGAGCCAGGGTCACCCAAGGGAAAGGAGCTGTCGTGTCATGATGAGCTCCTGTTGTGGCAGCGGCCGTTTGTGACCGTCTCTGTGCTGTTACTCGGACAGCAGCTGGTGCGGACTGTTATCAATTCCTTCCCCTGCCAGCCGTTTCCCGTGGTGGCCTGGGTCCGCTGCGGCCGGCAGCGTTGTGGGCACAGCACATACTATCCCTAATCTCAACTGCGGCGCTGCTGTGCCGCTCTGGGAGACGGCTGGCGAGATCAGCCCGTGTTTCAGCAGCAGAGAGCTGTCTGAGCTGGTGACCGTGAGCACTTTGAAGCAGTGACTTGGCAGTGTTGCCTGGTCAAGACACCTTCCCGAAGCCTCTTTTTTTGTGTGCACGCACTTACTTCACTTCTGGAGCTGAGAAGTCGCGTTACTGCGTTTGCCCGGTGTTTAGGCATTGGAGAAGCACCCGCTTAGCATCCATGTGGAGCACAGACCGTCAGGGAGAGTCCGTTGGTCCTTCCAGCAGGCACAGGGAGCCAGTGGTGCCAGGCTTTGCGGGGAGGAGTTGGGCTGAGCAGATGGCTCTGCCAGAAGTAAGGATGGAGCCAAAACTCTCCTTTGCTCTTGTTCAGTGTGGCTGCGTTCCCTTCCCCTGCCCCCGGGCCAGGATCTGGCCTTCTCGTTTTGAAGCAGAGAACAGCATCAGCGTTTGCGTGGTGCTTTTCTGCTCCTTGAAACACCAGGCTCTGCACCCGCTGGCCCAAATCCCCCCACCCCGCTCCCTGCGCCTGCGCTTTCCAGCTGCCTCCGTGATGCTCCGGAGTCGGGGGGCCGCTGCACAAAGCCCTTCTCGTGGCACCGTCCACTGCCGGGATTTTGGAGGGCATGTCCTGCTCCCAGTGCTCTGGAAGAAGCAGAGCTCAGCTGTGAGCAATGACCTGGGTCCGCCGAGTGAGCACTGGTCTGCGGGTGGATCACCTGCGCAGCAGCTCTGGCCTTGCTCCGGCACCGGGAGCCCTGGCTGCCCGGCAGGCAGGAGGTCTGGCGTGGCGGCGGACCCCAACCGGGGCGCAGAGAGGTGCTCTGAGCCCCGGGCAGGGTGATCGGCACGTGTAACCCACGGCCGCTTTCTGGCTGTGGCTGGTGCGAAATGAATGAATCCCGAGGAGCGTCTCCAAAATCTAAAGGGCCGATTGGGGCGGAGGGGTGAGACTGTTGCTTCAGGGCAGGGGAAGGGCAGGCAGAGAGGCTTGTTCCACAAATGATTAAACCTCTTACTAGACAAAACTGCGGTTGGTGATCTACAGATGCCAACTTCCTCTGTCCCCTGTTCCTCTGTCCTTACCCCCGCCGGCCAGGAAGGGAGGGAGAAAACCCTTTAGGGCCGAGCTGTGGCTGGGGACGGAGGGACGGAGGAGCTCCAGGGCTCCCTGCTTTGCCCACCCGCCCGGGGAGGAGCGCAGGCTGCTGGTGTGAGCTGCTCGGGCCCGGCCGGCGCGTCCTCCCCTTCGCCCAAGAAGTCTCTTTGTTTCCTCTGATCGTGTTCAAGAGCTTTTGCGCAGGTTCCTGGGGCTTCCTACCGAGGAGGCGCGTGTTGGCCTCCGGGAAGGGGACGCCGCTCCGCAGCTGCCGCTACCCCCGGCATCACTCGCTCGCCGTAGCTGGCTGTCCCAAACCGAAGCGTGCACAGAGGTTTACAGATTTTCTAAAGCTTTTGATAATGTGAAGCTCCTGGGTGATGAGGATGGTGGTGAGCACACTGCAGCTATGTAATTTTTCGTGTATGTATGTAATATTTAAGGGTAACAAAATTTAAAAGGCTAAAACCTTAAAAAAAAATTAAAAACACACAAAAAAAGCCAAAGCATGATGCATATTTGTTAGCCTTAAAACTGGCTACATGACTGTGTGATGTACAAATGAGAGCAGCCTGTAACTGTTTTAAGTGCTGGGGTTGGGGAAGAAGCATTACAAAATCAGTTTGTAGCCTTGATTCTGTACAGTATTTAATGAAAAAAAAAAAAAAAAAAAAACAAACAAAAAAACCTGACTATTGAGGCCATGCTTAGAGGTGTGTCGTTCACGTGCAGATGTGGATGCTTGGTTGCTTACGATATATGTATAAAGTGCTGTGTGACCATTAAAACTTTTTTTACCTGCAGAATTTTTTTTTTGTTTGGCTAACCAAGGTGTAATAAAGGAGGGAAAATGACTTGCCATTAAATTTTGCCTCTGTGAGTAGTTCTGACTGTTGTCTCTTTCTTTTCCCCCCACCACGCTTGGCACTCGCCCGGTCTCCGGCGTGCGTCCCTGCGGCAGGCTCGGGGCTGGACGGGGTCCCGCTGGCTGAAGTCGACGGTGCGGAGAGGGCAACGAGTCTGGAGGGAGCCAGGCAGATCTGGCACCGAGGGGCTGCCCCTGTGGCTCCCTATAAACTGGCTCCCCAAAACCCTGATTCACAGGACGTCTGTCGTGCTGCTTTTTTTACTTTCCACGCTCTTCGCTGGTGCGTGGTGCGTGCAGGCTGCCCGGTGCCTCGGCGTGTGCCTCGGCTCGGCTGGCTGCTGCCCCAGCCGACGGGGCCCGACCCTTTGCAGCCCCCCCCAGCCTGGCAGCGGGATGGCTCGTGGGCAGCTCTGCCCCGGCGCTGCCCTCCCAGCCCCTCGCCCCAGCACACAGGTAAGCGTGCGGTGAGATGCGAACGCAGCCGCGGCGGGGCTGCTGTGGCCAAGGGCCTCCTGCCCCTCCTGGGTGCTGATGTGTTTAACCCTGGCTGGTACTTGCCTCCGTGGCTGCCCTCCCCGGCCCTGCAAGAAGGGGCTCGGAGGGCACCAGTGCAGGCAGAGGAGAGGGGCAGCGATGTTAGTGGCTTGAGACTTGCGGCTTTGCTGGAGCTGTTCAAAACCGGAGAGCATCTGCCTTGTGAGGGGTGTGTGGTGGCTGCTGCCACCTCCCTTGGGTGGCCGGAGCGAGGGGCCGCACGGGAGGAGCCGCTGGGGGCTCCCCTGGAAGAGCCCGTGGCTGCTGGCTGACAGGTTGCGGAAGCAGTTGGGTCAAGGAAGAGATTCGTGCAGCAAAACGGGAGAGGGAGCAACGCAGCCGTCCCAGGAGAGGCCTGGAGGACATTCCAGGGAGCCTTTGGGGTGCTGCGAACCCAAACGGCTCCGCTCCAGGGAACCGTCTCGCTTGGCGGAGGCAGCCAAGGGCTGCGAGCGCATCCCCTGCCCTGGGCTCTCCGCGCAGCCGCCTCCGGCAGCAGAGGCTGTTCGACACGGTTAGAGAGTTCAGCAAAGCATGGCTGAGCCTGTTTTTACACCTGGCCCAATGCCATGGGGGAAATTAACTTTATTTTGGGAGGTGGTTCCCAGCTGCTGCCTGCCTTGCTGGCCCCGGGAACATGAGCTCAGCTTCCCGCGAGCGAGCGGGGCTGTTGGGGAGGAACGACTGTGCTCTTCGTTCCTGGCTCTGCAATCCTAATTGCATAGTTTGCAGATTAATAAATGCAAACAGCCACCATTGTTTACTCTTCTACTTTGTACTTGAACCCTGTAGATGAGGTTTAATTACTGCAATTTTATACCAGATGGGCAGAGTAATCACCCCCCAGGCAAGCCCCGGTGAGGGACCTGTTGCAGGGCTCCAGCTGGCCCCGGGCTGCCTGGGGAAGGGGATGTGTGAGCTCCCCATGGGGCCCCCCACTCCCTGGGGAAAGCCAAACCCCTCGGCTCCAACAACCCTCTCCCTGACTCTCTTCCATGACCCCTTCCCTGCCCTCGCTCGGAGGCACTGAACCTTCCCCAAGACATCCCAAACCATCGCTGCGGGGCTGAGCTCTCTGGATTCAATCAGCCCCAGTGCAACGCTGGGCGAGGAGGTACCAGCGCACCCCAAAAATCGGGGTTGGTGACAGCGATGCCCCGTGTCCTGCCTTGGAAGCATCTCCTGGGGCCACCGCTCTGTGCCGGTCCTGGCCCCGAGGTGACGGTGGTCTGGCAGCCTGGGCAGGACGCTGGGGAGCGAGGGGCTGCGTGCGAGCCCAGCCCAGGGTGACAGCACCCAGCCCTGCCCGACGGCAGCCGAGAGCTCGGATTAAAAACCAGGGGGAATTTTTTTTTTTTGCAAACACTAGGTATTTATTGCATTTCTCACAAGAATAAACTGCTTCTACAGGAAGCTTTGGGTAGAAACATCCTTAAAAAAGTCAATTTCTTCTGTTAGATATATTGGTCCTGACCATCCCTGGGGGTGGCACTGGCTCCGTGGCAGGGACACGAGCAGTGCCACCGTGTGCGTCTGAGCCGGGGACGGGACGGGGCTGTGCCGGCGCAGCCGCCCGGGGCCAGGACCTCGTACCAGGATAAAACATGCTGGCGTCTCACCGGCACTGAGTACCTGATGGGGCTCGTGGCTCATTTTTGGGACAGTGCTGGTGGCTGTCCCAAGGAGGGGGGTAAAGCTAAGCGTGGGGGCAAGTGAAGGGACGAGCACCTGCGGCCCCCAAGAGCTATTGCTATGGGAGGAGGAGGAGGTTCCTGAGTGGGAGGAAGACTCTGCCACCCTCGTGCCGGGCCGTGCCGGCGGCTCAGCGCTGCGGGGGGGCTGAGCCCAGCTGCTCAGGAGCCGCTGAGGACGCGGCAGAGGCGGCTGTGGATCTGGCCCTGCACGGGCTCGCAGGCCAGCGCCTCGCCATCCACTGTCATGATGCCCGCGGCCGCCC
>WEKW01016893.1:16354-44822 GCA_013389905.1 Sula dactylatra | reverse complement strand
CCCCTCCCCCTCCTCCTCCTCCTCCTCCCCACCCCTTAAGGGGCGGCGATCGTGGCGGAGAGGAAGAAAAGGATGCCACGGAAGCTGTTGTTGCCTTATAAATCTGTTTTTTCTCACTTTCGAGCTCCACGGGGGTCGCATGACTCTTTGGCGATGAACGCGGCCAGAAGCGGCTACAGGGTCTTCTCGGCCAACTCCACGGCAGCCTGCACCGAGCTGGCGAAGAGGATCACGGAGTAAGTTCCCTCTCTTTCAAGTTTCTTTCCCCCCACAGAGCTCCTCCGAGCAGGCAAGGCTTTCCTCCAAGCGGCTGGAGAGGCTTTGGGCGCCCTCCCGCCTTCCCAAGCCAAAGGTGTTTGCTGCCAACACCTTTGCTGCAGAGGTTTTGCACTGGGAGCGTTCAGCAGCTCTGCCCTTGTCCTCCTCGGCACCAGCTCATCCCCCCGACAGCTCAGTCTGCCCCAGCGACAAATACGCACCGGCTGCTTTCTGCCTCTTGCATCTCTGACATCCATTTCAATGCTGGACAGGCCGGGTTGCAGCGAAGACTGTCCCTTGTGGGGAGGGAGAAGGTGAAACTCGGCTGAACAAACCTTCAGAAAGCGTTTTAACTGTTTTGGGAGATGCTCAGAACTTTCTCCGCTGCTTTTCGTGGGAACGGGCTGGCGAGCCGGTGCGCCCAACAGCTTCGCGGCTGGGGGCGTGGGGAGCGCTGCCTGCGACGCCAGCGGTTGCACTAACCAACGTGGATTGCTGAATCTGCGTTCTGGTGGGGTGGGAGAGGTGGGCAGCGCGTGCTAACGGAAGAGAGTTTAGTTTAGGGATAGAAGCGTGCCCCTTTTGGGGTTTTTTCCGGCCCATCGATTTGGGCAGAGTTTGACCTTGACTTGGCAGGGACGGATGCGCTGGGTCCTGCTGAAGGAGGTGTGTAACAGCTGGCTCCAAAACGGGGCTCTTGCTGCGCAGAGCAGCACCGCGTTTACCCCAACACTCGGTCTTTTGTTTTGAATTAGTTTGGTTCAAATCGGGACATTCCCAGCTGAAGGGGCTTTCCTGAGACGGGCATCTGTGTACTGGGGAGCTGTCGCCCTAAAGCAGGGTTTGGTTGTCCTTTCTGCTTCTTCTTAGCTACAGCTCATGGGAAGCTGCTCCCAAAATCGAGGGGGTTCAGTGCTTGTTTGCCTGCTGCGGCAGATAGCGTCCTGGCTACCCCTTCGGCAGCTGCTGGCCTGTTCCTGTCTCCAAGGGTGTGCTTAAATTGGAAACATTACTACATACAGGTGTGCTGCCACCTTAAACTGGAAGAACATTTTGCTATTTGTCCAGCTAGCTTAATAAACAGCGTGTTCAGTCCTTAGCACGGATTATCTCCATGAAGCTGACTTGGCTGTTTGGCTGGGATTGCTGGTGTTGATGGGGTGAGTGTTGGATAATAGTGATGGACTTCTTTGGGTGAGAGGCGAAGAGGGGAATCCTTGTGTTTGGGAGTGGAAAGCTTTTTTTTGGTTCGTGTATTTTTTGCTATATTTGGTCAGTTCCATATCACTTTCCCTTCACTAATACAACTCTGAAAATAAAGTCTCTATATACAAAGTAAGTTTTGCTGCAACACCTGGGACATGGTTTTACAAGGCTTGTCCTGTTGGGTCAATGCAGAACGCAACAGAAGTCCCCCGGAGATGAGCTCCAAGTTTTCAGCACTGAAAGAGCAAACGGGCAGTCTTTACTCTCTGCTCTTTGTCTTAAAAAGAACTCACTTTTTTTAAAGATGTAATGAGAAGAGACACGGAGCAGGCTTCCCTGGGCTGTGGCCCACACAGCTGGCTGTGTGGTGTGCTGCTGTAACCCTCTGCAGGGTTCCCAGCGGTGCTCTGAGGGTGAACGACAGCAGGATCCGGAGAGTGACCTCCCGGCTGTCCTTCACAAAGTAAACTCCTAATAGAGGCGATGTGAGCTTTTTGCCTTGGCTCTAACATCAGCAAGGAAGTTGGATGCTCCAGTGGTGGTATGAGCACAACAGTATGAGACATAACCACTGCTTAAGCTGAGACTTAAGGACACGTAGCTTTACTGCCTGTAAAACGGGAGTAGTGACCACACTGAAACGGAAAGGTGTGAAGCGTTACGTGCGGGTGAGGGTTTTGTTGGAGGGGTGCAAAATCTGGAACCATTAATAGTATGGATTTGCCCACAGTAAAAAGTCTCCCAAACCCAAAGGTATCTTCAGCATCTTGTGCGGTGGTTTTGCACTGACTTCCCTTAGGAGCGCAGGGCCTATTTCGACACGTTTGTAATACATCCCTTGTTCTTTCAGGTCGCAAAAGATGCGTGACCGCTGGCTTTCCCACTGTGTCACATCCCAGCCTGTACTTTGCTGGGGAGGTCAGTTGTGCCTTTTAATAGAGTTGGAGCAGTCTTACAAGGGTGAGTCTGTCCTCTAATATTGTGCGTTCTTTTTAAAGTTTTTTTATGATATTTAGTATAAGTAGTAAAAGAACTTTAAAACAACACGCAATATTAGGAGTAGGGCCCCTCGAGACACTTGTCCATCTAGGCTGTGTTGCTCTTTGCCTGTAGGTATGATGTTAAAATCGATACTTGCAGAGTCCTGGCTTATCTTTTTTTTTTTTTTTTTTTTTAAAATCTCAAGCCTGGGGAGGAGCAGCGTGACATAAACCAGACGTCTGAAAGCTGTTGAATCTCCTCGCTTCATTCAACGCAAAACCTCCAGAGTTGCTTTCGATTCAGGCTCTGAGCGTGGCATTCTGGCACGCTTCCGATCTTCACAATTTCCCATTATGCTTTCTTGTCTGGTTAGAGGCTCGGTAGCTAAATGGTTAGTCTTTCTTTCGCTTTGAGTTTTCAGAGCTTTTGCTTATGTTAGCATCTGTCAGAGAGAGGAGATGGTGCTGGCTTATGAGAACCAAATACCTTATGAAACTTCAAACAATAAAGATGCTCCTTAGATTCAGGACCCCTGAAACGTACATAAAACCAGATGTTTACTTGTATCTTATAAATTGAGGGATGATTTTTTTTTTAAACTCTTTCCCAGATGGAAAAAAAACCCTCCTGTAATTAGGCCACTTAGCACCTGATTACAAGCTGCATTTGCAGGGGAGGAAGATCATTTCTGTGACCAGTGCCGATCCCTAATGGGCCTGGTGTGCTGCTGGGGAGAGGGAGGTCTAGCAAGCCTTTTTAGTCTCGGGGGTCCGACAGATGCACTTAGATCTCCCTCTGCCTGCAGTGTTTGGCACAGAGGGTACAAATATTACATTTCACTCCCTGTTTGCGTGTTTGGGTTGGAGGGTATTGCTGATTGAAGCTTGCTGATGCCTCCCCAGTGTCCCGCAGGTCTGCGTTATGTGGGATGCGATACTAGCGTAAACTCATTGCAGACTGTGGATGTGAGTATTTTAGACGTTCATTTGGTTTGCAGCACGGAAAATGCTGGTGGTCTAAAGATAAAAGCAATGCTGTGAGCCTGAACGACGTGGAGCAATGAGGAAAAGATGGAGACTTGTGTTCTGATCCCCGGTCCTAGGGAGCTGGGTACACAACACTAGAAGCAGGGCAGTGTTTTCTGTGAATGAGCGGGAGGTGAGCCCTGCTTTCGGAAGACAGTGTGTTAGGAGGGCTTGCAGCAACCTCCCGCAGCTGAAGGAGAACTTCTGATGGGATGGAAGAAGAGCAGTGTCATTAGGTCATCTTGCCAGCGTGTGAGAGGATGGCACAGAGGAGTCAGATCACAGTAACCTTGTGATGCTGCTCTCCCCCATCTCCAGACCTTGTTCTTGCCTTCTGGAAATAGCTCTTGTGTGCTGCTACGGGAGGAGAGGAGGTGGCACCAACTCTTTTCCACCTCAGAAGATGCAGCACTGCGGTAGGAGGCGAACATATTACAGGGTGAAACTGCATCAAAGGATTTTGCAAGGGGAAAAGAATAACCAGCTACAAAGTGCTGTAGTTGGAGAGGGTTACAGGTGGGGGACAGTTCTGGAGCAGGGCGAGCATGGAGCAGCTGGGCTTTGAGATTTTCTGTGCAGCTTAGATGGAGCATGTAATGTGGCTGAGCAGAGTGGCTTTGCGTGGTAGCTTTCTGTGCTGGCCAGTGCCAGGTTTAGGGGAAGTTCCTTCAGGAGGAGCAGACTGGTAGGACTAGAGCAAAATCTGCGTGGTGTTTGCCGGTAGTTCAGCTGCACGGCTTTGGCACGGCTGGAACAAATGATGCAAGCGCTGGATGGCTCTGGGTACGAGTGGCAGATGAGCAGCAGGGACTGTTCTTCAAGTATCCAGTCGTGCCAGGTGGAGGGAGAGAGGTAAAGTAGAACTCAGACAGTTATAAGGATATTTGAACAAGGATATTGCCTTGTATCCAGGAAGCTGCCGTTCCCTTTCTCTTTCCTGGCTTGTTCTTGAATTGGGAGATGAGGAGATGCACCGCAGAGCTGCCACTGTGCTAGCTGGACCAGCTGACTGCTCTTTATTTAAAGATTTGCTCAAGTTTGGAAAGCAATTGAAAGGCACGCTGGGGCTTGCTTTGGCCACAGTCAAGCACGGAGCAGATCCTCTGCTGGCAGCTCCAGCTCCTTCTGGAGCCTGCAGCGGTTCGTGGAGTCTGTAGGTATGGGGAGAGTCGGGTATTTGCAGAGCTGAGACCAGTGAAAGTGTAATGAAGAGGATATTGCCAAAATAAAATCATATCGCGGTCAAGGGCTTTGTCTGGATGCAGATTTTTCATCAAATTGAACGTTTGCACTGCAAGCTGGCTGGAAGCTTCCTTCGGGGGTAACTTTACAAATGTCTTTTAGGTGCTTGTCACAGTGGGAGAAGGAAACAGCCCGGGCTGAGAGCCCTTCCCAGCGGTACTGAAACATGCTTTGATGGCACGAAATACTGCAAGTGCGCTTGCCTCTTGAATTTTGATTCAGCTAAATGTCAAGTCTCTTTTAACCAACTGTCCTTTGTTTCGAGAGCCTGGTACAGCGGTTTTTGACAGTCTTCAGAGGAGCATTTTGAAGTACAGTCTAATACAACCGTGTGGGGCTTCCTAAAATACTGCAGCGTGTCACTTCCTCGTTAAACTGTAGGTGACTTCTGAGCTGTTCACGTTTCGTCTGTGAATTTGAGGCAGATTTTATAAACGCTCTTGTATCCACAGCTTAATATCCTCTTGGCATGTGCTGAGACTGCAGGAACTTAGATCATCTTTCCTGGACAATGTTTACAGAGAGGTTCCAGATCAATATAAATGTTTACTGCCCAATTGCTCTGAGTAGGATTTTTAAAGCCATAATGAGGATTTTTCCCTTAGATGCCATCAGGTCCTAGAGGAGTCAGTTTAGTGGTGGAGCTGGTGTGAGGAGCAGCTTTTCCCCGTCAGGAGCAGTGAGTGGTCACACAGGGAAAGCTTACACTGAGATGGCGTTAAAAACTTCAAAGCTGGGAGCAGCCTGGGGTAGTAATACCTTGATCCCGCTGTGCCCAGCCCTCTGCGCTGAGCTTGGCAGGACTGAATGTGCGCAGCGTTTTTAACAGATCCTGGTTCTGAGGACTGCTGCTTTTAAAAACAAGCCAAACCGAGTTTCTGTCTCTCTTGGATGGAGAAGAGAGCTTCCAGAAGTGAACAACTCCTCTGATGTCTGCTAGGCGCTGGTTAACAAGTGAGACTTCTGCAAATACTGTAAAATCAGCCTGAACGTTCCCCAGTCTTAAGCACTTCAGTATCGGCAAAAGCCCCCACCTCTCTGTAGCCAAACACCACGCCACACAGCAGGGATTTTGTCGGTGGAGCTTGTTTTGCTTGGAGAAGTGATTTATCTGCAGGACCTGCAGTATTACTTTCACCAGAAGAAGCTGTACCTCTCCGCGGGGCTGTATGCTCTGGGTTACCTGCAGTGGCAGCCTTTTCTTTCCTAGCGTAGATCTCGTGTCTGCAGACAAATCATCCAGTAATTGTGATAGCCCCTGTTCATACAGTTATGCTGTTAGTCCTGAAGCAAACAGAGTTCTTGCTGTCAGTTTGATTCCTCTATTGCCTAAAGCAACGAGCAATTGGGAGCCTCTGCATGGAGAGGATTTAGAGAGAAAAGAGCTGGGGGTGGAGCGGGAAAAAGGAGAGGTGACAGGAAGGGGGGATTTATCTTTGAACTCTGTTACAAATGGTTGCTTCCAGGCTGGGTAGTGGCTAAGGTCATGCTCTGCCCTTGATTTCCACAGAAATCTTCCTTTTGACCCAAGTCCTGGGGAATTCGGTGTTTTACAACAGGAGCTGCACAAATAGCCCGTTCTTTAATAGCCTTGGCTAAGTCAAGGTTTTATCAGACTCCTGCACTGGCTGAAGTCTCTGCTTACGCAAAGCCTTCAGAAATGGATTTAGTGGAAGGTGTGCCCCTTGGGTAAACATACCCCAGCTGCTTTGGTGGAGCTGCCCGTCGGTCCACCTGCCATGTCTGCAGCTGGCCGGACTGCAGAGTGCTGCAGGTGGGGTGACGTGTGACTTCTATGGGCCGCTTTATCTCGTATCCTTCCCACAGCTGCCCCTCTTGTTTACTTGCAGTCAACAGTTGGAGCAGAGGTGGGATTTATTGGCTGACCAGAGCAATCTACTACCGCTCATTCCTTTAAGCCGGCAGCTGCTTACTGTCTCTTCTGCCGCTATCTGCACCCAGGTTTGACAAGCTGAGCTGTTTGGCGTCCCCCTTTCCATCAGGGAGCAAACTTGCCTTTCCGATTTCTTGTTTCAGCAGCACAGAAGCCGCGTTGCTGCTGCGCGGTCTGAACAGGGGACCGCTGGGCTCTGGTTTCTTCTTGCCAGCTGCATCCTCGCAGAGCGTCACAAGCCTCCGCTGTGCTTGTTTGCCACCTCTTAGCGTTGGAAGTGCCACCCTCCGAGGGGTGTTTGGCTGAGATGTATCCAGCTGGACTGTTTTTGAAGCTTTCCCTCTTTCCATGAGATGCAGGGCTGACTACGGGCGCTTGCACCGTCTTGTTAATGGAGGGTTTTTTTTCCCAGTAGTGAGGTAGGAAGGCGCTGTCTGCAGCGAAGTCAGGGCACGCGTGCCTCCAAAGGGAGCTTGCAAGACTTGCCGTGCAGTTGTGGAGGAACAAGCGTGAGTCTTTAAACATTTCCCCCCACGCACTGGTTTGTTTTGTGTGCGTGATTCTTGAGCTTGTTTTGACTTGGATGCCTTGGCAGGGATTAGACCGAAGCTTAGTGGTTGCAGATGCCTGGCTGTCATCAGAAAGGCAGTGGGATCCCAAAGGGTGGCAGTAAGTCCTCGATGGATCCCATCTGCAAAACTCACCTTTACTGTGCATCTGTCCCTGGGGTCCCCGGGCTTTCTGTTGCCTGACCAGCTGCCAGCTCTTTTTTGAAGATACTGAAGATGCCTTTGTATTGCAGCTGCAAGTTTTAACCCGGCGGGGCTGGTGAGAGAAGCCAAATCAGAGGTTTGGGTGGCTTGCCTGCTCTGGACTGCACGGCCCCTGGGTGATGCTCCAGTCGGTTCCCGAGCCGGGCTGGTTACAGCCTCGCACGTACGATTCTCGATGCAGGAGTTTACTCACCAGCCCCAGCCATGGCAAAATGCGCTGCCAGACACACAATCGGGAACGCATGTGTGCCAAATACGTGCTTTGTAGCCAGATAAGCAAATATATCACGTTGCATTCAAGTGTGTGTTATCGCAGCTGTCCCGGGCACGTTTTCCAGGCCAGCTTCTAGCTGAGACCTCCAGCTTATGGGCTCGTATCTCAGTCCAGCAGTTGCTGGCGGGCCAGCAGCATGCCAGTGTCAGGCTGTCTTGCTCATTGACTTCTGAAAAAACATATCTTTGTGACAATTTAAGTACGAGGCTGACTCTGTGGCTAAGGAGATTGAGAAAGACTGACTGCTGAAGGTGGCAGACCCAGGGAGAGCCAGCGACAGATGTGGGCTCTTTATTCAGGATTAGTCCTGATTTGCAGAATTCTGGCATGTGTCCAGGTAAATACAGTATATGTGCAGACAGGAAACTACAGCCGTCATTGACGTGTTGAACGAAGGTATTCTGCAGGCATAAACTGTTTCCTAATCCAGCGTGCGGGCACGGCCACCGAGCAGACCCTGGAAGGGAGGAGGGTCTTGCCCTGTGCTCCAGCCAGCTGAGTTGCAGCAACGCCCCTGTCCCAAGCGTCTCACGGGTGCGGGGTCTCTCAGCTGAGGCTCACCCTTAAGGCACACATGCCTCTAAATACTTACTAATAGGTTACTTGTCAGTACAGTTAAATACAGAATTGTCACCTGAGGGAATAGTCTGCCTTTTAAAATGCTCTTCAAAATGAATCTTTCTTACGTAGGAAAGAAATTAAAAAAAAAAAAAGGGGGGGGGGGAGCGACTGTAATCTTTGTTGTGATGAATGTTGCAGGTTTGACATTTGAGAAGAGGAAGGAGTAATTTGAAAAAATCAGAAAACTGTTTTTTTTAAAGTTAAAATCTCTTCAACCGGCCGAGTTACTTCAGAAGGAAGGTGGGGGGGGGAAGGGGGGAATAAAAAAAAAAAAAAAAAGACGTGGGACTCAACAAAAGTGATTCAGTTGCTGTTAATGAAGTCTTGAGTAAATCATTTGTTTAGTTCCACAACAGATCCGCCTAAGGTAGCATTGCCCAGGCTAGCAAGATGTCCTTTGCCATCAGGACGCACAGCCTCTGGTCAGTCGTACAAGGACTGGCTCTTCCAGTACGGCATCGACCTGCCGCAGAGCAGCTTGCGAGTCCTCCCGAGGGACGTCGGAGGGAAGGAGAGCCCCGGGGAAGGGGAGGACGCGTAGTTCTGCAGCCTGGGTGGCGCACTCAGCTCCCTGTTAGGCAATGCTGTGCTTTGTTGGTGTGTAATGGTTGGTCCAGTCTCTGCTTTGGATCACAAACTGCTGGGTTCCTCCATTTTTAATTTCTTTTTTTTCTCTCCAGGCGTCTCGGTGCTGAGCTGGGAAAATCTGTGGTGTACCAGGAAACCAATGGAGGTAAGAGAAATCTTTACTATTTGCAACTGTTTTGGGGCAATCTTAGAAATACTGGGTAACTCCATTGGCCAAACCTGTCTAACAAGTGCAGCGATTCAGCTGCAATGTTACTGCTGCTCCTGGCAGTGCTAAACCTCTGTGTCTGACCTTTGGCAAAGCAATTAAATGTGTTCCTTGTTTTTCCCTGTTATCTGGTTTGTCTGCCCACCAGCTAACTGTCATCTAAAGGAGAGTCCTACCTTGGGTGTTAGCTGCTACAAAATCTTATATGCTCTTGTGCTTGGCAAGACATCTCCCAGGTTTAAAAGTAATGGCCTGCTTTCTAAGTGTCTGCCTTGCAAACTTTTAAATTATCCCCTTCTCCCAGCCCTCCCCTGCCACAGGCAGTTTACAGCTGCCCTAGCAAGGACCTGTCCTCTTGCTTTAAAGAGTGCAAATTCAGGGCTGTGCTGCGGACTGTGCCTCTCTGAGCCTGCTTTCGTCTCTTTAAACGCGGCAAGTGTCCGTTTTCAGATGCTGGGCTAAAACGCAACTCTGGCTAACAGAGTTCAGCGGCTAAGAGTCATTTACTCCTACCGTATTTGCAAGAGAGACTAGAACCAGAGAGCTGATACAGGCGAGAGATAGGGACGGAGACGGTGCTGGCTCGGCGTGAGGAGTTACGATAGTGCTGCTGCTCTTACAGCCAGAACGGGCCATGCGGAGTGTAAGCTGCCGTGGCTATGGTTGGGTTGGCTGTTGTGCTCACGCTAGTGAGAGCTCGCTGCCCTTCGGGGTTAGTGTTAAATCAGGTCACTTGCTACAAGGTCTGAAGTCATTCCTCATCACTGCACAGCAAACAAGTTTGCTTTCAGCAAGTCCCTTAAGGTTACTGCCAGCGCCCAGGCAATTAGACTTTGAATTTGGTAGCTGGGTGGATATTTCTCTCCTCTCGCTTATCCCTGCCCTCTAGTTCATGGCTGTGTAGGAAATGAGTGGCTAAGACAGGCTCCTCGGGAAAGCTGGTGTCACTGCTTTGGCTTTGCAGAGCTGCTTTGGGGCTTGGCTTTTGCATTTAAGTCTGGGACTGTAGGAATTGTGTTCAGCAGAGACCCGGGTTTCCAGCTGGTGTTGAAATGTCCTGACTTTGGTAAGGAAGTGGGGGAGTTCTCCCTCTGAGCTCTGTGCTGCTGGTATTGCCTTGGGCTATCCAGCCTGCGTGGAGCTGACCCGGCCATCGAGTACTAGAGGTTGTTCTGCTTTGGGTGGTTCATTGTTCACTAATGAATGTGGTACTGACAGCTTTCGGCACGGAGGAGGAGTGAAAAGGACCTCTCATTGACAGTTAGGTAATTGTCTTCTACGCCTAAGAGAACAGCTACTCAGCCTGGTTTTGCATGGCGAATACAACTAACGCGCTGGTATGTCACGCCAGCTCTTTACTTCTCAGGACCAGCCTTTGGCAAATCCACTTGGCTTATCTGCCTGTGTGTAGTGGGTGTATGTGCACAAAGGGCAAAGGAGCAAGTCCTCGTCTGCTGCTAAAACATGGCGTGTTGTCACTGTAAATCTGATGCTTGGAAACAAAACTGACTGTGTTTTCAACCCTTTCCAGAAACGAGAGTTGAAATAAAAGAGTCCGTCCGGGGACAGGACATCTTCATTATACAGACAATCCCCAGGTAAGGGACTCGAGGCTCCGTTTTACAGCTGTGATATGCT
Source organism: Sula dactylatra (assembly GCA_013389905.1). NCBI lineage: Eukaryota > Metazoa > Chordata > Aves > Suliformes > Sulidae > Sula > Sula dactylatra. The sequence goes on along the minus strand of WEKW01016893.1, from coordinate 34,114 downwards.
TTGAATTTCCAGTTCAGCAGATTGTTCGATAGGTTTGCTCGCCGTTAGCCAGCCTGATAACTGGTCTGTTTCCAGCGTTGTCACTGCTTTGCCTTGCATTTGAGACGCCGCGTAGTGTTAAGCTGTTAAAATTCCCAGAGGATCGCTTGTGCCACAGCGAACTGAGAAGCTTCCCATCAAATAGCTTAAGTGTGTCACTTGAGGCAAGAGCAAGTATGACTGATGGCTTCAGGTGAAACATCCCTGGTCTGTGTGTTGGTGTCCTTGCGGACTCAGTTGCTTGGTGATTTCTGACTGGCATTTCTATTTCAGGATGTGTAATTTCCTCTGCCTTCCAATTACCAAGCAGCAGAGCCAGCAACAAACAGCGGCTCTTGGTTTTGTTACACACCTTCACCTTTCACTGCAGTGATGTGAAACTGAACTCAGGTGGAAGCCCGTAGCTTCCCTCCTGTGTTCCTACAGTTCTTAATGATGTTGGGTCTTTTCTTAAGTGAGACTGTTTGGTTTTTGTTTTGGGCTGTTCTAGCCTTGGAGTAAGTGTAAAAAGAAGTGCTGCGAGTAACCAGGGGCCTAGGCTAGAAAACCAGCTGCTCACTGGGTGAGGAAGAGTGTAGCGAGATCACACTAGGATGGTGGGAAGGGAGCCTACATACAAATGATAACTGCAAAATGACCAACCATGAGTAGGGGAGGTGCTGTTTTCAGAGATGTGCTATTGATAGGATGCCTTTTGCGCCATTAGCAAAACAAGGATATTCCTGCTCTGATAGCTTTTCCCAGGTTACCAAATTCTGCTCGAATTTTGAAGATCACAAGAACTAATAAGTGTCAGAGCTCAAGCAGGTAGCAGAATACCCTTGGAACAGAATTTTTCCTTGCTTGCCCAAGAATAGAGCCCAGTGAGAATTCAAGTTCGTTTCCTCTTTGTAATGCCTGGCCTGTTGTTAAAGAAATCGGTAGGACTACAAGATGAGCTTGCTCACTTCTGGAGTTCCTCTTTTAGGCTGAGGCATTTTCCTAGAGCTCATCTCTCTCCAGAGAGATGCTCCAAGTGTTTCCTCCCTCAGGGAACAACTAAATCTCTGCAAGATGAAAATCCACTGATGCAGGTTTATGTTTTGGGTGAATAGTGCTATTTTGTTGTCCCTCGTGAGAGAGTTCTCTGAAACAACTTGTAAGCGAGAGCTGTGTGAACGTAAAACAAACGGATAAGGTGTTCAGAGAGAGGTAACTCGTAGCATTAGGGACAGCAATAGTTTTGGGAGGGGAAGACCTCCCCTGCTTTTAATGTGTTGATTCCCGTGTTTTTCCATAAACTGAATCCAATGTTGTGGGCCAAGAAACGGATCCTTTTTAGCCAAAATGTTCAAGGCCCTCCAGGTGAGGAGCCACCATTGTGCAGCCAAGTCATCTTTTATTCTTAAGCTGCAGCTGTGCCTTGCTGCATTGCTTGAGAGGACAGGTTCAAGGACATCTCAGTTTTGCAGCGGGTGTCAGGGAGCTTTTCAGGAGTAAAAACAACAGCTCTGTTGAATAATCTGAGAATAGGACTTCTGCACTCAGTAGCAGTTTGAAAAACAAATAAAATATTAGGACTTGGTAGGAAAGGAGTAGAGAGGGAAACTGCTTTGTTATGCTGCAGTGTGAATTCACAGCCTGCATCTTAAATGCACAGAGAGAGACTGGCAAGACCCAAATATTTGATACAAGCTCCCTGTCGAAAAAGCATATAGCAAAACGAAAAACGTTACGAAGACAGGTATCGTCCGAGACTGTTGGTGTGTGGACTAGCATTCGTGTGAGGGAAAACCAAATAGCTCATGTTTAGACTGTAGAAAAACGAAGGAGGTGGCGATTTAGTGATACGCTAAAAGCAGAAGGAGTCTTTTAGTGCTGAGCGTTGGTGCTGGTTGTTGCAAAGTCGATTGGCAGCTTCTCATAAGCCATTTGCTCAGCCCCGAGAACGGGGATCTCCAGGGATGGCTCAGGCGGGGATGGGGAGCAGCGAGGGAGGCTCCAGGCTGCTGGAGAGGGGTGGTAAGTAGGGCGTGGGGGAGAGCTGAGCTGGCTCTGAATGTCCTGGTAATGAGCTGACAGTCCCTGTGTGCGGTCTTGGCTCGGGTTTTCCAGCAGTAACTGTGAACAAGTCTTCAAGGCAGGAGGCGGGACGGGCAGCAGGGAGACTGGGATGCTCTCCTGGGTACCTGTTTTGGAGATGCTGTGGCTGGGGTCCCACTGCAGATGCCATTCCCCCCAGTTAGCCCCCACCCCGAGCCGGGCCCTTGGTTCAGGTCGGTGCCCGTCCCGGAGGACTGGATCGGTGTGACGGCTGGCTCAGTGTGAAGCATCCAGGAGGGTGCTCCTTGCCTCAGCGAGCCCCCCAGCACACCCACCTGGGCCCTGCTGGAGGGACAGATGCTTCCACCTCTGCCTAGTGCCTGTGCCGGCTGGTCTGCAGGAGCTTCCCAGAGTCCAGCGTGGGGTCCTGCTGGAATACCGAGGCGTGCTCCTCCTCCAGTAATGTCTCCGTCGATACGGCTGCCAGTGTCCCACAGCAGCACCAGGACTGCTGGTGCCTTTTGAAATCAGTGGTAACCCTTTCTCCCAGGAGCAGTCTTGTTCTCTATTTGCTTTCCATGGGAATATATATATATATATATATATTTTTGAAGAGTAATTTGAAAAGTAATGATGGAAAACATGGAATTTCTGGGATGCACTTTAAATAGGCTTAAACTTGGCCACTTTGTTTTCATACAACACTGATAGTAGCATCTTTTTCTCCTCTCGCGGCCCCACTGGCCCAGCTAAAACACTAAAGGGAAGAAACAGTTCTTTGTTTGCTTGTTGTCCTACGTGGCAGGGGGCTATGTTTTATGTAATTCTTGGCTGGGTGCTTCAGAGCTAACAAAGCTTTCTTGTATGTAAACGGCATTGTGCGCGAGGGCCGGCGGGGCCAGCGGGAGAACAGAGACCCAGAGCGCTCGCAAATGAAGAGGCACAAACGGAAGTTAATTTCCTAAGGAAGGGGAGTGATGGAGAAATGGAAATGGTTAGAGGTTTGTCACGGGTCACGCAGACGGGGGGGCTCGGAAAACAGTATCTCCGAGCTCTTGGGGAAACCACCCTGGTGGTCAGGAGGCAAATGGGTCCTCGAGCAATGCCTGGGTAAGGTCCAGAAAGCTCTGCCGAGCTTTAAGCTGCTCTGTGCTGTTTATTCCTCTGCTGCTGTGTGGAACGATGGCCCGATCAGCCCCTGCTCTGTCACCATGGGCTCCAAGGCTGAGCCACCACCAGCGTTGCCCTCAGTTTGGGGATGTGGTGTGTCTTTTGAGGCTGCCCATGCTGAAAACCCCCAAGCAAGGGTGTCTGCACTGTAGGAGGATCGCCTGTTCCTCTGTCTTCTCTGAAGTGCGTGTTCTTCAGTTCCCAAATGGTCTCGAGTGACAATGTGACAATGCTGACAGTGTCTCTTGGCGTTGGTTTTACAGAACTAAAGGGGCTTGGGTTTTTTTCCCCTTTCCCAAATGAATTAAAATGCGGATTAATACACCCCTGCTAGGCCGTGCCAGTCATCATGGTGAAGCTAACTGAAAATGGGGTTTTACATGTATTCCTTGCTGTGGTCTACAGATGTGTTCTGCCTATGTTGCTTGTTCGTTTTTTCTTTCAAGAAACAGTCGTTTAGCATTTACTGTGCCGTTGTTCCTTCCACCTCTAGATAAGCCTGATAGCGTGGAGATGCTGACCTCCACCAAAGTGTTTGTACTGCTCCAGAATGCAGTATTTCTTAAGGCAGGAGAAATAACCTTCTTTACACTGTTAAAAATAAAAGTACCGTAATAAATCCAGCGTGGATGAAGTTGTGTTGGCTGTGTGTGTGTGCTGCTTCTTTAAAAGACTATTTTATTTCAAAATACACTGGATGAAGTGACATTTGTTCCAACATAAGTGGAAAAAAAATGCCTCTTTTTTTCCTGTTGTGGTGATGGAGGGAAATCATCATACACCTCATGTTAGAATAAAAAAATCAAATTCTGGTCCACAGCTCTTTGAGTACTGGAGCCGCGTCCTGTGCATATAACAGTTGATCGTAATGTGCTGTGGCATGATGGAAGGAGCTCTACAATTACAATCTGGGTCTTGCATACATTAGCATAAGATGTAGCACTGTTTGCTTGAAAGTCTGGTGAGGAGAGGTATGGGTATAAAAGGAAAAGGAGTTGTACTGGAAGAACACCTACTAATATTTGGAATGGCTTTCAAATCTCCTAGAGATGTGAATACCGCTGTCATGGAGCTGCTGATAATGGCGTATGCACTGAAGACTTCCTGTGCCAGGAACATCATTGGGGTCATCCCTTACTTCCCCTACAGCAAACAGAGCAAAATGAGGAAGAGGGGCTCTATAGTCTGCAAGCTGCTGGCTTCGATGCTCGCCAAGGCAGGTGAGTGTCACAGGGAGCACCAGCGTGGCAGGCTTGGACGCTGGAGTGCATCCGGCTGCTGGGCATCTGTCTGTCCTTCCGATCTTCTCCCGTTCGATGTGGGGACGTGCTGCCGAGCCCTTGAGCTGCCTTGGGGGTATTCATTTTCTTCAGCTTAATTTTATTTCTTTGTAACTCGCACCTGGGCAAGTGGCCTGGTAGTGTCATACCGAAATACAGTGTCAGCCTAGTGCTGTGACTTATCGCATGCCTGTTTCTCATTATGTCTTTTACATTAACCTGTTTATGCTTATTTTATCACGTGGCATAATAGTCTGAGTAACGGGTAAAATAGTCTGGAAAATGGAGATATTTGAGGAACTCCAGCCATACGGGAGGTCGTCTCAATGAATTGTTTGGTTTTTTTTGTTTTTTTGTTTTTTTTTTTTTTTTTCCTTAGGTTTAACACACATTATCACTATGGACCTTCATCAAAAGGAAATTCAAGGCTTCTTCAGCTTCCCAGTAGACAACCTGAGAGCATCCCCTTTCTTGCTTCAGTATATACAGGAAGAAGTGAGGTTACTCTAGTTCTATATATATATATCAACTTGTCTTAACTCGTCTTAATGTGATAGCAGCGTTGGGCCTCCACTTATGCAGAGGTTGTGTTGTCAGGCTAGGTCAATCGTTCTGTTAATGAATTCTTTCTTAGCGGGTACCTATTGCATGTTTCTTAGGAAAGTGGGAAAATGTTATATTGTATGATTGTACCTGGATAGAAATTGAACTCTTGACCGTGAGCGGACGATGAGCTTGCTCTCTGTAGAGTTAGTGCCATTTGAGAGATGCTATTTATGCTCCTGCCTCTAATCACCTTTTAAATCCTGTTAAACTGTCTCCCTTCACCCTTTGTTCTGTGGTGGATGTCTGACTGCTCTGAATTATTGATAGACTTTGTCTTGGGCTGAGTGTAGGAATGCTGAGCACAGCAGGACTGGGGGCAGGGCACGGAGGTTTCATTTTCCATGTGCAAAAGATGATGATTTATGCCCATCCGGTGAGAGCAAGGCTTCCCCATACGAGGAGAGCGGGCCCCGGGTTCAGACCTCCCTCTGCAGACAGAATTAGCTGCAGCTGGTCCATGTGTAGGGCAAGTTAAACACAGTGAACGTTCCCTCCTTTGCCCGTTTTGAACGCAAGGCCGACATCTGCCCTGCGTGGGCACTGGGGCTCTGCACGCTGGTGAGAGCCAGGGTTTGATACGTCTGACCCCAGGGCCCATCAGCGCACCTTCCCCTTCGTCCCCTGCGCTGCGTGCGGTGCCCCGTGTCTCGGCCAGCTGCGCTGAGCACCGCGGGCCAGGCCATAACTTGTGGGCACCAGCGGGGAAGGAGGCACAGAGCTGCAGTCGTGTGCAGAGTGGGACCTGCAGTTTGCCTGTACCAGACTTACTTGTGTTGCGTTTGGGGCAGAATACACAAATGCTGCTGTGGAAAACGAGTGCGATTGCCTCTCTAGTTTCTTGCCACAGAATGAAGGTTTGGGTATGGGGAAGGAGAGTGGGCGCGATTATTCAGCCACGTGTCAAATCAGTTACTCGCTACAAGAAGGTCTTTACTTAAATAACTTTTTATCACATCCAGATTCCGGATTACAGAAATGCAGTTATTGTAGCCAAGTCTCCTGATGCAGCTAAAAGGTAAATAACTAGCTGGTTAAAAGTAACTTGGAAAAGATGTGGGCTAATGGGAAATATACCAGGAAAAATATGGGAGGGTGGCAAATGGATCAGCAGTCTCGTCCATAAGCCCTTTGTGGCTGGAAACGGAACAGACGTCTGTGGTGGCGTGGATGGGCAGCTGAATTTTGCAGTCCCAACCCTGTGGGAGTAAACTCCGGAGGTCTCTGCTGCTGCAGAGCTGGGTGGTTCCCCTGCGCCAGGATCAGACTTGCTGCATGAGTTTCAGCAGGGCCTGAGCATCTCAGAAAGCATTTAGCATATGGAGGAGCGCCAGGAGACCCCTGTGGTGGAGCCAAGGGGTAGAGTGGGCTTTGGGATATTAAGGAGGAATGAAAAGTTGCTTCCAGTGAAGTTTCTTGCTGGGGAACAGCCCCAGAGGTGCAGCCTTTGCTTGCCCTGTTCTGGGAGGGCCCTGCTGCACTGGGCTGTGAAGTTGCATCAGCCCAACATCTCACTGACATGCTGTGGTTGTCCTGCAGGGCTCAGTCTTACGCTGAGAGACTACGGCTGGGACTAGCAGTGATCCATGGAGAGGCTCAGTGTACAGAGCAGGACATGGATGATGGACGTCACTCCCCTCCCATGGTCAAAAATGCAACTGTGCATCCCGGTCTGGAGCTGCCGTGTAAGATTAAGCTTCTCTGCTTACCTTTGGGCAAAAAAGAGAAAAGTCTGGTGGGAAATTGCTGTTGGTTTAGCTGCGTAGGTATGACCAATCTAATGGCAGTTGGACCAGCGGAGTTTTTCTCGTGGGAAGGTTGGTATCAGCAAGTTGTAAGAGAAGGTACAGGGGAAGGTTTTCATTTGACTCTTTCTGGCCATGCAGAGCATCAGTATTGTTCACCTGGGCTGTGCTCCTTGACACTCAACAGCGTCAGACTGACAAACCTCTGTTAAAGGTGGGGCTTTTACAGTGCTCAGCAGCAAAACTCATTGAGCTAATGAAACAGAAGAGAAATGCAAAAGTGTAACTAACATGGGAACAGCTGTTGAGACGAGCTGCTGTCCCCAGCGTGGAGGGGAGGGCTGGCCTTTGTCTTCCCCTCCTGCTGCAGCCGTTGTTACTGCTGGAAATTTTCTTCCTCTTGGAAGCCAGGTGATCATGTTCCAGTGTCTGTTTTGACAAGGTTTCGAGGTTTGTGAGGTTCTCCGAGAGCATTGCTGAGCCGCTTTCTGTGCTCTTGCCATCGATTGATAAGCTGCTGATTTGGGAGCACAGAGCAAAGGGAAAAGGAAGAAAACCTGTGTTCTAGGAAATGCCATCCTCTTAGGATTGCTTGTATTCCCGCAACAGCAGCGGTCAAGCAACAACAGTACAATCAAAGCCCAGCTCCCTCCTGGAAGGATTTTAGCTTTGTAGGTAGATGGTGGTGGGACAGAAATTGAGTGCAGTGCATGTGGCTGAGAAGTGCCCGTGGGAAAGGACGCATGCTGCCGTAGGTGGTGAGGAGCTATCCATCATGCAGCCAAACTTAATTATACAGGTAGTGGCTAGAGCTACTGATAAGCATCTCCACTCGTCTTTTGAAGTTTAGGGAGAACATCCAACCAGTTTGTGGGCAGGTCGTGGAGGGGAGGCAAGGAAGGCTGCAGGCATTTTCCATGACCCCAGTCATTGCTCACTATAATACAATCAGTTAAACAATGCTTATGTTGCTGGTGAAACTCCTCTTGGGCCTTGGGGGACAGGTGGGGTTTGGCAATGAAGTTTGGGACTTCATCTTGATTGTCCGCCTTCTGACAAGGGGATTTTTTTCATGCCCTTCCAACAGACCAGGAATTTATGTGGTTATCTTGGCCTTTTCCTTCCCCTCCTACTCTGAAGGGGATGCTGTCCTCCAAAATATCACTAGCTGACATCTGTCTGCTGCCGGGGCATCGGTGCAACCGTATTTTTATTTCCAACCATGTCACTTTAGGGAAGCTCAGCTGTGGGAGCTTGTGCTGCCGGAGAGGCCTGGAAATGGTAGCTCACAGAGAAATGTGCCTTTGTCCAGTTCAGTTATGATTCCAGTGGAAAATTGTTTTCAGTCCTCAGCTATTGAAACACAAACTCTTTTGCTGTGTGTATCACCACTTCCTTATTTTACCTCCTGCAGAATCTGAGCACTTGACTAATGTCGCTACATTCCTGCATGCCTAAGGCACAAATGTAAAACAGTCAAGCTGTGCCTTGGTAGCTGTCTGTCGGCAAGATGCGGCGTGGATTATGGGACGAACTTGTCCAAAACTCTCAGTAGAAAGTTGCTTTTCTCTCCAGTTCTCTAATCTGATGGATACCTGGTTTTGAGCAAGCTGGGCTCTGTTACTGGAGGTGCAGAATGCTGTGGCAGTATCTGTCTAACCAGTCCGTAAGCTTCTAGTGCGTCCTGGTTGTGTCGCAGCCTCTGCCATGGAGCCGCGCTCTGCCAGACAGAGGTGGAAATGCAGCTAGGGTTAGGGCTGGCAATGCTGTGAGTGTCTGTACCTGCCCTCTCTGCTACACCTCCTTTCTTGTCCGATTCAGTCATTTGAAAAGCATCTTCCCACCTCAGGTGGCACGTCAAACAAAACCCTTTATCAGCTCTTCCTGCTCTGTGTCCCGTCACCAGCAATCCTGCTGGTGTAAGGTCTGATGGCAGAGTGAAGCAGGGTTCAGCTATGTCCCTGTGTTGTTGTTTGTGAAAGGCTGGACGCATGCTACTCACCCAGAGCTGTGGAGGCTTCCTTACACCAAAACTGGCCAGAAAAACCTCTGGTCATCAAAACAGAACCAGTCTCCTGGGTCTGGGCAGTTAGAAGGCAGGGGTACTCCTGGAGAGGCGAAACCCACGTCTGGGAGCCGCCCCAGAGCCCTACAGCGATGACTGATGCTTTGTGCCATTCTTCATGGGCTTCCTAGTGAATTGGCTGGGCTCCTGTGCCCTGGCATGTACCTTTTCTCCCTGTTCCAGTAGAGATCGTGTGCCTTTAATTACTGTGTTATGCAGTGTAATAGCTTGCTTATTGTCCTGAGAGTGTAGCCTGATGTCATACTCTGATTTAGTGTCATATGGAGCCGTAATAGAAAAATGCCAAAGGTGCTTCCAACTGCACTTCTTGAAGTGCTGCGCTGAAGCAGCAGCAACAGCTCACGTCAGTCAAGACCCAGAAATCGGAGCCTTTGAGACAGGATGTCACTCCGAGGTTATTCTCTTTGATTGTGTGCTCTTTGTGTCTCAAAGCTTGCAGCTGGCTTGGGGCTGTGCTTTAACAAATGCATGCGGCCTCTTTGCGCATTTCCTAGTCCTTGAGAAAAGGAGTGGAGCACCATCTGTTAAATCATTCCAGTGGCTTTGAAATTCAGTACTTTGCACAAATAGCTAATGGTCTGCTTCAAACCCAGAGCCCAGCAAACTGCCATGAAGGAAGAAAATTTGGGTGAAAAGCTGGAGCTGACTGTGGGTCTGTTCCTGCTCCCCGTCTCTTTCCTGTGTTTAGGCTGGGCACAGGGCTGTTATCTGTCCTTGCGGGTCTATCTCTTCACAAAACAGTTTGTTCTTGAGCAGCCTTTTGCTCATAGACTCTGTTGTAAATGCAGCATTATTTTTCTTGGTGACTATCACTTTAATGCACGCTGTCGGCAATCTGAGCATTTCTTAGCCCATTTTTGACCTCTTAAAGCAACAGGTCTATGCACCTGGGAATGCTGTTTGTTCATCTTTAACGCGTGGTACTTTGGCATATATTCCTCACATCATCATGGAAGTGCAGGTTAGAGCGTTGGGCTAATGAACTTACATTTCCCCACCCCTCAGCGTTCTTTGATATTCTTGTTTTATAAAAATGGTGATTGGTTTGGGCTTTTCTCTTTTCTTTATTTTTTTCCCCAGAAGCTACAGATACCACAAGCATCTTTTCTGACTCTCCAGAAAGAAAAACAGCAACTCTTTTAACCTAAACTCGTACATAATCCAAGGGGTTACGCCACGCAGAAGTACAGCTGTGGCTTACTTCTGTTGCCCTCTTTTGTCTACGTACAAATAGAGGTTTTGTGTCTGGGAGAAAAACGTTCTTTATTATTTGAATCATTTTTCAAGCCACCTTCTCCTAGCAGTTCTGACTTGCACATCTCGATATGTCCAAAGATTTTGAAGAAAAAGAAACTGGCCGCAGTAACCCTTGCATAAGCTCTCATCACACTGGAGCAGTTCTCTTGAGATTTGATGTGGTTGTGGGTAGATCTTTGGCTTGCAATTCTTTTTCTTTTCTTTGCAGAGAAAATTGAACAAGAAAAAGGGAGAACATCTCTTTAGGATCCGGGTAGGTCGACGTGTTGCCTACCATATTTTAAAAATAAAGTAAAATTGAAATACAGCATTTAAAAACAGACCAAGAGAATGCGAATCACTGCTAATGCTGCTTAGCTGCTGTGTTAGCCTTTAAGCATAGCAAGGAATGTGTCTGCTTCCTTTATGGAATAGAAGGATACTGATTTGCCGAAACTTCACGTGTTTGTGAGTAAAACAGTGCCGAATTTCAGCTCCCTGGGCCTGTTCACCATTTGCTTAGGAAAGACTTTTGCCTAGCCTGGCTGTTGTAAGCAGCAATGGTACTCATCTGTGGATGCACACTAAGGATGGGATGGCAGCCAGATGCAATCCTTTTGGTATTTCACAGCTCCCACCAGAAGTTTTGTCACTGTCCAAACTAGATAATAAACTAATAACTAACCTAAGCAGGTAGGTAGTGCCTGTAATTGAAATTTATGGTCTGCTTATCTCTTGTGACTCTTAATCCTGGTTCATTACATGTACACTTCCTTCTCATAAGACTATTTTCCCTTCAGGATTTAGACGTGACTTTACATTTCATAGGAGACTCAGAAGCGGCGCAAGGGAGGCTGGGGAGTCTGTGCTCCAAAGAGCAATTAACTCTTAAGTCCAAGGTAGCTGTGACTTTAACTGCAAAACCTAGCAATGAGTAATGTAACTTTGGTCAAAACAGCACTACCGGACACCTTTCATACAGTTTTGGTAGGTTTACGGAAAACCAGTCTGTGGAGTAGGTCGTGTATATGAAGAAGAGCTCTACACACGAATCTTTGGAGCTGTGGTCCTTATAATTGCTTTCATCGCATCCCTCAGCCTGACTCACTCACCCAGCTGTGCTTGCACTCTAAGCATTCCCAGGCACTGATGAGCTGTGGGAATAGTACTGGATCAGCCTGCTGTGCAGGATGGGGAGTTTCGTGTAACACTTTTTTGACCCAGGAGGGAAGAAATCAATATTCAGATAGGCTTTCTGATGGGCAACGGCTTGTGTTCTCATGCTGCCCAAGTATTATATTGAAGTGGGTTATCTTAAAGAAGACAAATTTTGCTATCTAGGGTGTCCGAAACTCCTCGGCACTTGAGAAGCCTCTGTGGCCAGGATCCTGGCAAGACCTGAGCTTATGAAGAGGAGGGGTACAAAGTGCCTCAGTAGGACACTTTGCTGCACTCCCTGTAGAAAGCATAAAATCGGGGCCGGGGGGCGGGTGGGCCAGGTAAGTGTTACAAAATGCTGGCTGTTCCTCTTCACTTCAGGGGTTAGGTCAGCCCAGATTATCACCTAATGACACGTGCATGCCCACCACCCTGTCTTTTCCGTGCTGGGAGTTGTTGTACTGCGTTCGCTGTATAAACCAGCACCCTCTGGCAAGTGAGAGGTTTGGCTTGTGGACAGCAGGTGCCTGGCCAGTTTCAGAGGCTGATTGCTGCTTGGTGCGAGTCTGAAGACTGTGTTACATCTGGACACTCTCAGGGCATCCTAGTTCATGTCTCTGTTATTTTTTTAATACTGCTGCTGGAAGCTTTTCAGGATAAAGGATAAAGCCCATTGCACATACAGTTTTTGCATGAACCATGTCAGTGCCAAAGTAGAGTCAGGAGGGAGTGGAACCTTATTTCCCGGTATGTCTCTACACCATGTGTCAGATAGCACAGCTCATCAAGGTATCCTTTTGCTTCCAATTGCTGGTTGCCCTGAGCTTGTAGAACTGAGTTTGAACTGGATTTTGTCCTGCTCTTTCCATTAATCTGCTTAACATAAAAAAAAATCAGCAAGTTTGCTTCTGCAAACTTCCTTAAGCTTTCTTTGCCTGAGCAGGTATTATTAAAGTCCTTATGCCCTTTGGAAGAACCGTGTTGTGTTTGGTGATTTGAGAGGAAGCAAGCAAGCTGCAGTGCGAGTCTCAAATCCTTCAGATGAATTAGTGAGTCCAACAGGTGAAAAATTGCACTGTGTAAAGCATACGCCCTTTGAGAAGTGTTGCTTGGAGAAGCCCATTTGTTGTTCCCCATCGTGAGATACCCCTTTGTTCAAGTCCTGTTCTGGAGCACGAAGAAAGTCACTAACATTTCCCATAAACTAGGTGCTGCTTTGTAGCTCTCCTTGCACAGGGCTCTGTTAGGTATTTGGATTTCCTTACTGTCTTTATGCAGCAGTGCTATTCATTTAAGGAGGAAAACGATGGTTAAACCAGTGGTTATGCACTGAGGTGGGTGTCGGGGTAATGTAAAGCACATGTTTGTGTCTGTGCACCAATATAAGACGCAGTTAAGGGCTGGGCCTCTTGTGTGGTGGAGCTTTTGCGGTTTGACTCAAGGCTAACTGACCTGGGCTTTTTTTTTTCTGCTTCTTTAGTGATGATGGCCAAGGAGAAACCACCAATAACTGTGGTTGGAGATGTTGGAGGAAGAATTGCCATCATTGTGGTATGAGTGTGATGGAGAGGCGGGGGGTGGGGGGTGGCTTTCTCCCAGCATTTTTTCTTGAGCTGCTTTATCCCAGAGGGCAGGAGGGATCGCTGGTGTAGGGGTGGGAATGTGACTGGTACCACTGTTTTCTCCAGTTTTGCTGGTAGCTTTGGTGATTTCAGCTTTCTGTTGAAAATGCTTCGCTTTAAGCTCTGAAATCTCCTTGCTCCCTTGAACATCTACAAATGTCAGATGTCTACAAATACTCAACAAATCCAGGACATGCAGAGAAATCTCCTGAAGCATTTAAAAGAACCCCAACCAACCAAACAAAAAAAACTTGCTGAGCTTCTCATACTTGCTGTGCCATGCTGCAAAGTAAGCGATCAACATGCAGCTACTATCACCATGAAAAAAAAATACCTTGCTGAAGATAAGCTCTGTTTGTGTCTGTGCACGTGCAGGGACGAATTTGTTTCCAAGACACAATATTTGTTCTGCGTGCTAGCAAAAGGGTCCGTAAGTTAGGGAAATGGCATTCAGAGATTTAAGTTGTGCACGCGGCTGTCCTTGCATCTCAACAGCAGCTGAAGTAGCCAGGGATTATTTTTTTTGGCTGTGTGCATGGCCAAAGCTGCAGTACTTTGCAGATGCACTCCTGCCCTGTAGGCACAGTAAACTTCTGGGTTTTATGTTATTTCTGTTTCTTCTCAGGATGACATCATCGATGATGTGGAAAGCTTTGTAGCTGCTGCAGAGATCCTGAAAGAGCGTGGAGCCTACAAGATTTTTGTGATGGCTACTCATGGGCTCCTGTCAGCAGAGGCCCCCCGTCTCATAGAGGAATCCTCCATCGATGAGGTGTGTCTGCTTTCTGGACTGCAGAGGAAGGGCTGGCTCCGGTGGCTGGGTTGATTTAAGGCACCAAAACCCACAAACTGATGTTCTTCCCCTGCCGCATAGCTCATCTCTGAAATGACTGGTTTCATCAGATGCTTTCAGTTAGCTGGCTGTTCATCGAAGAGGGAAAAAAAAAAAAAGCATGTGTGATTAATACTTGTTCAGCTCAGTTCTGCTTCTCTGTACGTTTTCTCCCAATGCATAGATATTAGTCATCCGTGCCCGGACACTTCCCTTACCGCAGCTGGGCGCATGTGACTGCTTTCTCGCTGTACAGACCTTCTACCTGTCCCTCTCCCCCAGCTGATGACAGGCTGTTGGGTACATTAAGAGGATAACCTCGCTCTTAGTAACAAACGTGTCAGATCCTGCGATCTAAGTGGACCCGTCAGCCTGTGTGGAGGTGGCTGTGGTAGAGTTATGCCGGTCCCCTCAACAGATTGACTGTCATGTGGGGGAGACCATTTATTTTAATCTTTTTTTTTTTCTAACATACAAGGATTTCTCCCTGCCCCGAACTGTGAATCGGTAGGTACGCGCCACTTGTGGAGTTAATCTAGGGTAGCTGTTCAGTGAGAGTGAGCGTATCAGCAGCACAACTAATGGTCTTTTCTTTCTGGCACTCCGTAGGTGGTAGTAACCAACACAGTTCCTCACGAGGTACAGAAGCTGCAGTGCCCCAAGATAAAGACTGTGGATATCAGTTTGATTCTCTCTGAAGCCATCCGACGAATCCACAACGGCGAGTCCATGGCCTATCTCTTTCGCAACATCACTGTCGATGACTAGACCCGGCGCTGCCCCTGTCCTGGCTTCCACAAGAGAAGGAAATATGCATGAAAAGGCAATACCATAAATCATAGGCGTAACACAATTGTTCATTCTTGTAGGAGCGTGAAGGTTTTCAGGGTCTTGAGCCATGAGATCTAATAGAAGAAGAATCAGCCTGAGCAGCACTTTACAGGTGACTAGAAGAGGCCACTGGCAATGGGGAGGATTACACCTTAATTGAGAGAGATGGAGAAATGAGGTGGTGTTGAATTTTTAAGTCCCTTTAATTTTTTTTTTTTTTAGTGTGTTATCTCTTGCCCTGTAGGGAGGGAAAGAAAAGCAAAAAAAGTAGCAGCTGTCAGCTTATGAGAAGGGAATAGAGACTGCTCTTTGCTGCGTGTGGGCAGCGAGAAGAGACAGCCTTGGGGTTTCTGTTTCTGACTGTGACTCGCAGAAGGGAGTGTTTCATTCAGGCAGCTGGGCAGGACTGCTTGCCGCTAGCAGAGTTGATCAGCAGAGCAGCTCCTTGCCAGTTGAGTGACCTCTCATCTCTTGCACACCATAGCAAGGACTTCCATCAAAACTAAGCCAGCGGAACATCCGGAAAGGGCAGCTTAGGGCAAGCCATTTGCAGGGCTGCTCGCATCCTTGCATCAGGGCTCTGGGAACAAGCTCACGTGTGTCTTCCAGCAGGGCAAGGGGTGCCAGTTAATGTGCTGGCCTTTTCATTTTGCAAGCCTTGGATCATTATTGTTCTTCGGTGGCAAGTCACATGAGGGTCTAGGTCCTCACTTGAACACTCGTCTGCACTGCAAAACCAGGCGCAATTTCTGGAGTTGCCTGGGGCTGGTGGGTTGTGGCAGTCTCGTGGGGAAGGGGAGTTGGAACAATATCTGCCTCTAATGCAGCTGTGCTCTCCACAACACTAACACTGAACCTGCAATAAAAAGCATAGGATTTTTCATTTTTGGTGCTTCCCGTGAGCCCTGTACCTCTGAACAGCTGCAGTGTCTGACCGTGGGGCTGTTGCTGTACACAGGCTCACTTGGCAGCCTGCGGCCTTCTTCCACAGGGAAGCAGGACTCGCTGCTTGCTCCTTACTTGAGTGACACTAATCCTTGGCTGGAGGGGACGCTTGAGAAAGCCGCACAAGGTGCTTGTGAAGGGCTTTGTCTCCAGGACGATATAAGAATAAATTCCCAACCTGTGATCTTCCCCCTTGCTGAGGCTGACAGCCGCACTCCAGTAAAACCTATAGCACTTTCTAGCCTGGTGATGTGAGGAACAAAACCTGCGTGGAGGCAGTTGCTTCAAAAGAGCACTGCTGATGACGGGCTGTCTCTAGCAGGCACTTGTTTTGTTTTGCTTATCCTTCTCTTCCACTCCAGTATCTAAAATGTGCACAGTGCCAAGGGGCAGGCAGTGACTCTGTGAGCAGGAGAAGCCTTGAACACCAGGCAGACGACCGTGCCTCGGCATGGGGGAGTTTGTCTTGCAGAATAGCCTCCTGTCTTGTAGCCGGTGACGGTACACGAAAGCCTAGAGCAGTTGGATCATCTCCGCTCTCCAGCACGGATTAAACCTCCAGGCCAAAGCCCACGAGGGATGCGCAGGGCTGGATGGGGCCTTAAGGCTCTTGCTGGTTTTTTCCTTCATTTTCAAAGTACTATGAACAAATCACAGCCGACTTGTGACCACAGCGTGGCTTCTCGACCTGGTGGAGTAATGCACTACTGTGCTGCACCTATTATCGAATGGGTGGACTGAAGCGTGTGAAATCCTTGCAGGTGTCTGTGTGCCCCCTCGTTCTGAGCCAGTACCAGCCCATGCTCTTCATACTGGAAACCAGTGTTAAAAATGTGAGGAGTGTTGCTCTTTTCTCCCCTTCAAACTGCTTGTCAGACCTGCCAGAAGCAGGGTCGGGGCTTATTGAGTGCTGTTGCCCCATTTAGGCTTGCTCTTACTGAGCTGTATTTGGGTAGAAACTGTGGAACCGCAGCACTGGTGAGCAGCGGGTTGTGCTGGTGTCCCCTGGGTCGTACTCGGGACCACAGCCCAAGTTACCCACAGGCTTCATTTCAAACCTTACCCTGACTAGAGGCCAAAAGCAGTTGGCTGCACTGAAGCCAGGAGATGTTCACGTCTCAAAATCCCGAACTACCTTAGGAAAACTGGTGCCCTGTATTTGCTGGGCCCCCAGAGGTCAGGGGGAAGATGGTGGGTTGGGGCCGGTGTACACAGCATCTGCCAGACCTGAGCCAGCCTCGACCTCGGTTGCCATCACATCAGCGTCGAACCTCAGCATTTTCCCTTCTGCTCCAAGATCCACCCCTGCTGTTGCTGCACCCCTGTGCTGATGGGGGCCCTCTGCTATTTTAGGGGTCTTACGGCTTTTCCTGCCCGTCCGGAGCGCTGCCTAGAGAGCTTGACGAGTCCCTGGGTGTAGCTGTAGAGCTCCCGAGCCTGCAGCTCTGCCGGTTCCTGGGGTTAAGGCTTAGGATCCCGCATAAGAGGGTTAGCTTCTTGCCTCAGCGCACCTCGTTCCCACCTCTTAATCTCTCTGCTCCCTCTTTGAATGCAATCCTGCCAGCTTGGAAAAGAAAAATACCACCTGCTTTGGTTTTAATGCCTGAAAATGGGTATCTTGTATCTTCTACAAGCAAGGCGCAAGCTTGGAGTGCGTTGTTGGGGTGCTCTGGGGGTGTGATGGGCGGGGGGCTTGTGAGGGAGAAGAAGTTCTCGTTGATTATTTGTGTAAGTACTTGTCTGGCAGATCGCTGGGGTTCAAGGATTTGTTGATGTGTTGATCTGCGTTTCTTTTTCCCCTCCCTCTTTGATTTGGGGTGAGATGCTAGAAATCCGTGTGGTGCTGCTGTCAGCAGCAGCCTTCCGCCATTCCCACATCTGAGGGAGAGGGTAAAATCTGTCATGCTTGTGATACCTAAAAAACCACCAATAAATTGAGGTGCTTCCGCGCCGGGGCCCCTCTGTGCCCGGGCGGTTTCAGACCGGGCGGTGCGGTGCGGCGTGCCCGGGGGCGGCTGAGCAGGGACAGCTCACCCCGGGAGCGGGCTGCGTCACCCCGGGAGCGGGCTGCGTGACGCTGCTTCGAAATACGAGACGTCACCGGTGGCGTTTTAGGGCTGGAAGTGGGGAAGTGGGAGGCTCGGCGGCCTCCGGCGGCGGGGCGTCGCCTAGCAACGGCGGACGCTACCCG
>WEKW01016892.1:38509-52893 GCA_013389905.1 Sula dactylatra | reverse complement strand
CTCCCCCCTGAGCCCGTTGCCCTGCGCCTCGGCCTGGCAGCCTTCAGCACGGCAGGCGGCGGAGTCTCTTCGCCTTCACAGGAGGTTGTAGGGAGGTGGGGATCGGTCTCTTCTCCCAAACCACAAGTGGTAGGATGAGAGGAAACGGCCTGAAATTGCATTTTGTTTGTCCTCCAGACTGGCTAACGTGTGATAGAAGGCAGTTACGCTGATGTGACAGTCTTCTTGATGGACACGTCTTAGGGGTTATTGGTCTCATTTTTTCAGCATATTAACTTTTTTTTTTCCTGGGGATGGAGGTTAAGTTTACTTGTTTGTGAGTCCTACTAAAGAAAGGCACTATTTTTGCCTTTTCCATTCAATTTCCACAAGCTGGTGAAATGAACTGTTAATAGCTCTAAGATTTGTACACTGTGTGGTGAAGTTGATCAAGCTGAAAACGCGCAACTGCGGCAGGTGCTCTTAAACTTGTTCTTTGCCTACCAATAACTAATTTCAGGAAATAACTGGAATAACTGTAGGATCATTTTTGGAAAAGGGTTTATGCAGGGAAAGATAGCATACACCTGAACTTTTCCCAGAATAATTTTACCTCGGCATGAATAGAAGGCCATTCTTTTCATTGATTTTCCTCTTATCACTAACATATTCACAGGATAATTTCTTATTCTTAACACCTCTTCCTTTCAGTTTGTCCAGTGACTTGTTTTCTCCTTAACGTTTGTGCTATACGCTTACACCTCGTTTCTGTTTTCTGGACATTTCCGCTCTGCCTTTCATTGACATGAAGAGCTCAAGATTTAGCCAAAGTGATCTCTTACTAGCATTATTATTAACATTTCTATTCTTACTTTCTGTTGTGCTTATGTGCTGACATGGAAACAACAGTTTGTTTTCTAGAGTAGAATATTGCTTTGCACAGTTGATAGATGGGAAGACATTAAATTAGTAAGGTGCATTTTCTGGCAGAAATCTGCTCAGCATCAGTTAGTTTCGCACTGAACAGTGATATATGTCTGTGCAGCTGCAGCAACAGAGGAATTACTGACAGAGTTTTATACAATGTAGCAATCCTCTACCCATAGGCTGTAGAAATGCTAGACGGTTTCTACTGCTTGCAGTACTGTTTTATTCCCACCAAGTGTTATCAGGTTCATTGCTAGAAAGTGAAAACTATTCAGACTATCTTGTGTGTGATCATAGAAGGAGAGGGAGAGAAATAAAAATGGCAATGACCACAATGAATCTATAGTGACACGAAAGAAAATCGTAATTTGGGCCAGCAACATGTTGTGCCTGATGGCAGCGTCTGCACTGCAGCACCACCATGCCTACAACTCATGTAGATGTACCCAAATTCTCTAAAATGCCAGCAATAATATCACTATTGGTGCTATCATGTAGTGGATTGGCAATAGCTACCTGAATCTTCAGTCAGGTCCTCAAACACATACTGCATCCTCTTTCAGGGGGTCTTCACTGCACCTGGAGCTTTCCAAAGCAGAGATAGTGTGGAGGTGGATCTCCTCAAGCCACCTTCGCAGCAGGTAGGTGGGAAATGTGTGTTAACTGACACAGCTAAACTAGGAAGAAGTTCTGGTGGGTTTTCTACCTCCAGCACCAGCAGGAAATGAGAATAGCAGTTGTCTAAGTTTGCTGATAACCAGGGAGAGATTCCTGAGATTTCTGTGCATTCAGGGTAGCGTCTTAGCAGAGCATAGGACAGAGGAGCCCACCAAAGAGAAATCAGATCAAAGAACACAGCCTGTATAATAAAAGTAGAGTAACAAATAAGAAAACTTAAAATTAGTCATTGATTTTTCAGCTGTCCCAGTTATTTCAAAACTAATTTAAAGATAACAGAGGATAACCACCTCTGAAATAATCCTGTTCATCCTTGGACCAAATACGCTGATGCTGAGAGAACTGTGGCAGTGTGAGAGGTGGTATTAGTGTGTAAGCTAAGTACACTTTTTTGTGTGTTTGTGTGTGTGTTACAGAATTTTTTGTGTTTTGTTGATTTCAAACTGGGAAAACAGATACCCCTTTCTTCATTTCTTGGGGGTAGGCTAATAAAAAGAGCTGACCACACTATGCATATAAGAAATTTAAGGATGAACTGGTTAGTATACCACTCTGTTGCATGAGCGTAAAGCTTAACAGGAAAACAAAGTACATGCCTGACTTGGCCTGACTCCCTTGCCCAAGGAATATTAGCATGACCTTAAAAAAAAAACCACTGTAGACACTTGCTGATTACTTACCCAAATTCCACATGTGCCAGAGTACTTTCTGGCAGGATTAGTTGTCCCTTCCAAGAGGAAACTGATAAATTAATACAAATATTTTCTGAATTTGCTTCAGAAAACATTCCAGCTGTTCATGAAGTTGCCACATTTTTACTTCTGAAACAGCTGTGAAAGTCTAGGATGGACATGCCTGTCGGCTCTTCCTGATGGCTCCCTTGCTGCATATCATAACTGATCCTGGATAGACAGTTGTTCTTGGTCCATTCTAGGCAAAGCTGAAACCACCACATAACTTATGTCAGTAACAAAGAGAGAAGTAGTGAAGAGAGTTGGTTTCAAAGTGGGTGCATGCTCACATCTTTAATCTCCACAAAGTATGACATCAGTAACCCATTACTCCCTAGATCTTACAGAAGCTGTGGATAATGTGAACTAGAGCTGTCATACCTGATTAATTTGTTGTGTCCATTTCATATGCCATTTATGCTAATTTAGTGTTTGAAAAGAGGGTCTGTGTACCTAGCATGGAAGCATGGCTGGTGAAGTTGCTGCTAAATGTGGGATATGTTTATTTAGTGTTTTATTTCCTAATATCTGGGATCCCACAGACATTGACCTGGAATTCAAAAATGGTGCCTTAGAAAAAAAAGGAGGACTTCTTTAGTCATCAGTATGCCTCAAAACTCATATATCTGTACTCTACTTCCCAAAATTAGGAAATTTGAAATACTCCAATTTTATGGATGAAATAGATTAAATTTATTTACCTTTCTTAGAAGATCTCTCAAACTCAAGTCTATGCATCAGAATCAAGTCGAGTGAAAATAGGAATCTTTACCACACATGAAAATGCACATTCTCATTGCCTGCTCTCATCCTGCCATGTTTGTGATTTGTAGTCATCTGCCACACTGATATCCATCTTCTTCCAATCCAGTTCCTGCTCTGCTCCATACTTTTCTGCCTCATTAGTATTTCCCTGTTTTTCAACAGTCTCATATCCCCTTCATGCTGCTTACTCTGTCTTCTAGTACCTTTTCTTCTCTTTCCTCTCTCTCTAGCACCATATATTCATCAACCTTGCCTATTTCATTCAGGGTCATTCCTCACAGTTATTGTCGCATTCCCAGTATCCCTGATTTTCTTGCTTTCTCTGAGCCATCCTCAATATTTAGTCATGGCTTAGTATACCTCTCAGTCTCCTGTTTCTCTCTGAGAACCTGCCTGTTCATCCCATCTTTGTCACCTTACTCATGCACACTTTCAATGAACACTTACATACTCGGGCCTCCCCTTTAACTCTGCATACCTTCTACTACTGTTACCCTTCTTTTCTACAGTCTTCTCCCAGCAGGTCACCTTATCCTGTCTCCTTTTGGTTTTTTCTATGAACTTGTTTGCTAAAGTGCTTTGAAAAAATTAGCTGAGAAAATTAATCATAGGAAGTTCACACAGCCGTTTATCGCCTTACACAACATTACTTTGGTTTGTTTTCCTTATGTGCTGGTTGATGCCAAACTAGATTGCAAAGTGGAGAAATAGAAGTGTTTCTTAAGCTGAGCAATACCATTGCTTAGACTTATATCCACCTCAGATCCCTCTTCCCTCACACCAGACTAGATTCTCAAAAATGTTGAAGAATCTGTTTAAAATTTCTCTTCTACAACCTTTAAAGCAGCAGCCTTGTGTTGACTCCTAGGTGAAGCCTGGGACTGGGGACTGGAGCAGCTTGTAGCCAATGCTGCTGGCTCTATCCAGGAGCTCCCTAGCATATATCCTTTGGTTACGTCTGCACAATTGGGCAAAACATGGGCTTCAGGCTCTTGAGTTACATACTCCATGAATTTTATATCTTTATGGCAGCAGTAAACTCAGTCATGACTTTGTGTAGAGCTGAATTCAGGTGCTAGAGGTATCCTGTCCAAATGTTATGATCTTGGCTGCAGGGATGTTGCTCTTCTAGAAGTGGTCAATAGACTCCTGAGTGCTCAGTTCTTTTCATCTCTGCTAAGGTTTCAGTGTTGGGTTAAGTCTTTTCTTAGCACATCTGGTTCCTTACCAGTATACTTTTTGAACAGAGGTGATTTCTAGAGTGGACTTGAATTCTTACCTACCTTCTTTATCTCCCTAGTGCATCATTAGATGTATCACTAGATGCTTAGCTTAGAACTGAAACAGGTTACAGCACTCTGTTGATCCAACCAACGTTCAAAGATATCTTTCCTTACAGTCATGACTTGCCTTCAGCAGACACGTGGGCTGAGGCAACGGCATGCAGGAGTGCCACAATGTCACTCTCCTGTAGTGTTCCCTGGTTGAACATTTAGCCACTGTATTGACTTGTGGTTCAGCTCCAACAAGCGCTGAGCAGCCTCTCTCCTCTCATTACATACGTGATCCCTGAGAGTGTATGCTCAATATGCCTTCTGTACCTTTCATCTCTACATGGCTCATTGTAGTTAATTGACCAGTCCCACCCTATCTACATGAGAGTCTGTTCTGAAAGTTTGGTCTGAAAGTTGTGGGCCTACTTCACCCAACTTCACACATTTTTTTTGTGGAAAAATCCGTGTCATTAATAATCACTGCTAGCTAGTTTCAAGGTTATTGACAATAATGGTTGGCAATACATTCCTTATATATTCCTGTTACTATAACTGTTGTTGTATTAGTATTGTATGTCACAGTTCTACTCAGGAGTTTCAAATGAGGCCAAAGCTCATTGCATTAAACTCCCTATATATATATATACAGCAAGAGAAACATCCTTGCTTAGTATAACTCACCATCTCTATAAACAAAAAGTTAAGAAAAGCAGTGGCCTGGACAAGGTCATCCCCCAGGTCAGGAGAAAGACAAGGTGAAAGAACAAGACCTTCTCCTCTAGTTTATGCTACTTACTCTGTTTATCTCCTTTGTCAAATCCTCACCAGTCTGATCTCACCCAACACCTGTAGAAGGGAAGAAAAGGATACAGTAAGACCTCATACAATACAAATCACCATGCCTCAAACTACTCCTGTGCAGTAAGTCCTGCTGCATGCACTGACTTTTCTCTATTAGATGCATCAGTAGGGCAGAAGCCCAGGTCTTTAAAGTTCATTAGATATCAGTGGATTTTAGATATTCCAATACCTTCAAGAATCTGGCCTTCAGGGAGCATAGGATCTGGGATTACTGACTGACTCAGATTTCAAGCTATTTGTTTAATCAGATGCAGTTATGTATAATATAACACAGTTCATAAAAATGCTGTTTGGTTTGGCTTACATCTGATAAGCTTCCCTGCTTCCCAGGGAAAAGAAGAAAAGCAAGGGACATTTCCATGCATATTATATGAACACAGAGGCTCCAATCAGCATGTGGTAATTTCAAAAATCATAGTCTTTGTATTTGAATTTAACCTGTTAATCTTATGTTTCTGATATTTTTTCTGCTCCTTTGCTTAGCCGCTCCACTCACTGTTTTTTAGAGCTAGTTTTGTTAAATACTGATACATATACGTTGTAATGCACTACACACGCAGCAAATGAGATCTCGGATATAGAAGAGCTATGCTGGCATGATACTGCGTATTTTCTACCCTATCAAATAAACTACAGGTAATCCCTTCTCTGAAACATAATGTAAATGCAGCTGAACCTGAGACTGGACCTGAGACGACAGCTTTAAGTTAGTCATTTTTCCTCCTCCATTTGCTTTCATAAAATGGTGTCCTGAAATATTCTGCTGCAGGACTGAACAAATAGTCTGCTCTGCATGAGAAAGGGGAGCCGTCCTATTTAAGGTGGAGAGCAGAGCAAATGTTTTCCTTCCATCTCCCCTTTTCCTTCTCAATATGCAAATAATTTATCTTCACCAGAGGCAGGAATTGTCTCTCAGAAACTAACCCTCTGAATTTCTGCCTGAAAGGAGCACAGAACAAAAAGAGGGCATTAAGGAGATAGTTAATATTCCCCTGTATGCCTTTGGCTAGTAAACAATGTTCACCAGAGTTTTAGGGACAGCAAGTTCAGGCCCATCTCTTTCTGGAAGTGTTGTAATGCCTCCTTCTCTTGTCATCTCTGCAGGCACGTATGTATAGACAGTGCTTTTATTATGTGTGGAAGCAAGATGCCTCCCTCCAAAGATCTCCTCCGAGAAAGACAAAATGTACTTATTGTTTGTGACAAATATACTCAGCATAGGCAGTGGTAGTTGTGCTCGCTCACACCACCCTTGGAACCAGCTCAGGCCAGCACTCAGTTGTGAGCCTGCACCAATACCAGTATCCTGAGGGACAATCACTGTCCTGCAAGCAGGTCAATGGAGGTGATCTGTCCCCTCTCCAGCACTGGTGAGGCCACATCTGGATTGCTGCATCCAGTTCTGGGCTTCCCAGGGTAAGAGAGACATGGCCTTACTGGAGCAAGTCCAGTGGAGGACCACAAGTATCATGAAGGGACTGGAATGTCTTTCATAGAAGGAGAGGCCAAGAGAGATGGGACTGTTCAGCCTGGAGAAAAGATGGCTGAAGGGAAACTTCTCAATGTGTACCAATATGTGCTGGGAGGGAATGACGTATAAGGAGCCAGACTCTTCTCAGTGGTGCCCACTGACTGGATGAGAGGCAATGGACACAAATTAGAAAAACATGAAAATCCATCTGAACTCAAGAAAAAACTTTTTTAATATGAGGGTGGTCCAAAATGGGAATGGGTTTCCCAGAGAGGTTGTGGACTCTCCATCTGTGGAGATATTCAAAATTTGACAGGACACAGCCCTGGGCAGCCAGCTCGAGGTGACATGGCTTGAGCAGGGGAGTTGGACCGATGATCCCAGGAGGTCCCTGTCAATGCAAACAACCCTGTGATTGCCAAAACTCTACCATAGGGTTGCTTTAATCTTGAAAACAATTTTTTCCATACCCTGCATATGTTTCCTCTCAGGACTGTTTCCTGATAAATTCCAGCTGTAGCAAAGGTAATGTTGGTAAAACCAGGTTGGGGACACTGTCAGCTCCTGCAGAGAGGGATCCATATTCAGAGTTGTGTGTGTGTGTCTGCAAAGTCACTGCCCATTATTCAATAAATTTCAAGTGCAGCGTCAGTCTAGTTGGACAGATGATGTTGTATGTGCTCAGAAGCTGTCTAGTGCCATAGCTACCATCCAAGGAACAATTTGTGGACCATACTTCAACTACTAGATTCTGGGAAAGATTAGTTAAGGAGAAAGAAAAGCAACATTCAACAGGAAACAGACTTCTCATTGTGCTCCTTCATTGTATATTCTCCGTGCTCCCTTTTCTGCTCAGTAGCGCAGGCCAGTTTGGGACACTCTAAATTGTCAAGAGCAGCAAGGGGTTACCCGGAGTGTGCTTTGTTTGGCAATACAGACGGCTTTTTTTGTTAACTGACTTGAACCCATTGTCTGTGCACCCCACTCCCATACCCTCTTTCCTGTCCTCACCACCCTCATCCCCAGCCCAGCTCACCATCCGCAGATCCCCTTACAGTCTTTGGGTTTATGAAGTACAAATTAGCATAATCAGATTAGCTGCATGGGGTTGTTCAGCCTGGAGCTGAAAAGGAAGAAAAAGAAAAAGTGGTTCACAAAGAGAAGGGCAGAAGGGGGTGGTATTGCTCTTGTGCTGTGGTGCTGAAAACTTGCACCTGTATAGCAAGCAGATCCTCTTCTCACTAAGGACTCTTAGATGGTATTAAAGCATAGGAATTAATTGTGGGAAGGGTAAGGAGGCAGACAAATGATGACAGGAGAGCTAGGATTGAGGAGAGAGGAGAGGAGAGGAGAGGAGAGGATAGCTCTCATCAGTGGAGTCTAACTCTGACCTCACCATGGGTTTAAGCNTGTTCGATTCCTATTCATCATGGAGAGGAGATCAGCTTGGTAATCTGGCCTATCAAGATAACAGTTTTAGAGTCTCTGCAGGAGACTGATAAGAAACATGGTAGGAAAAAAGCAAACTGGCTAGGGGCAGGGGGGATGGGTTGCTTTGGTTTGTTTGTTTTTTTTTCCTGGGCATCTTCTGTGGTGAGCTTGCATCACTAAGAGTAGTAAACAATCTACTTGATTGCCTTAGTGCCTGCCCTAATTTTCTCCTTTCTGCCCCTGCTGGGAGAAGAACCCTCACAGAGGACTCAAGACTCAAATCCATAGCCACAGGTTTTAAAAGCTAGGGGCTTTATATGCTTATGTATTCAGGAACATGAGATCAAATGACTTGAAGGTGCCTGTTTTTAAAAAAATCTTTAGATACCTTCCAAGGCTGCTTCCACACTGCCAGGTCTTCCAGCTGAATTCCCTGACTAGTCACCCTCGACTTTCTGAGATATCTTAAAAGCATGCATGGACAGAGATTACAAGAAAAGCACCCCAAAAAGCAGTCATGACAACCCTAAAATGTTTTAAATTGAGCCCTCAAGATCAAGAGTCTTACTGACAGCCTTAGCCCTAGACTTTTTCAGTGCTTCACAGAGTCAGGATAAAAGCAAACATAAATGTCAGGGTAAGTCAAGCTTTGAGGCCTTATTTATGACAAGCCCCTGGCTAACTTGGACCTCCAGTTTTCAAGAAGAAATACTGTCTTTGGTTTGATTTACCCTAACAGCACATGGCGGAGGACTGCTGGAAGTATTTAACTGATGAAGTTGTGATAAAAAGCAAATAAACTTTTTTTTTACTATTATTTTAACAGCATTTTCATTTCTTTGACTTTAGAAATAAGCAGTTAACTTACAACTATATTGTTAAGGGAAATATAAAACATATTTACATAATAAAAACATATAATCAATGTTCATCTGTATTGGTTCAGCAGCCTATACTCTTGGAAAATGTTTGAAATTAATAGGAGCCACTATATCAGTGCTTTCAGAATTACCTAACTGGCAGTTTGACTTACTTGTTAGACATAACAGAAACAAGGTGTTGTTGTTCTGTTTTCTGTAGGTGATATATAGAGAAGCAATACAGAAGAAGTATACCCCCCTACAACAAAAGTAGTGTCCATCCAGGTATGTCAGACATGGAAGAACCATCCTACGCACTTTTTCCCCTCTTTCACTGGCAGTTTGTCTTGTATTTATTCTTGTCATTTTTTCCTTAGTCTGAAAGGATAATTTTTATTTTAAAGGCAAAATTTATTGTTTTCCCTTTGCATGTGACCTTAAGTGAACTTCAGCATGGAATTCAAGAAGATGATAAGTGTAAGATGGATAGATAAATAGACAGACAGACAGACATACATATATATATATACGTTCTCTAATCTGCTCAGGTATTCAGTTCAAAATTGACAGGTAAAATTACACTGCTGAATTTCTCCCCTCGCTTCCAATCTGAGAGCTGTGGAACACCCATTTGCATTCCACAAGTTTATGCAGAAATGTGGCTTCTGAGACTGGGCTGTCCTGTGCCAAACACAGTGGCTGGGCATGTTCACCAGACAGCAGTTGGCCGTTCTTCTGTACCTGAAAATTTAGGGAAAACGTTTGCAGCGTAGCTCAGGAGAAAGAGCCAGAGCAGGCAGCTCCCTTCAGCATTGAGTTATTTCAGTTTCCATTCAAGTAGTGGGGACATTTCCCACCCAAGCAGGCTGTGCCAGCACCAAGCGCTTTTGGCAAGTCCAACCTGCCAGGCTCACTCACTCTGTTGGGAACTCTCAACTGGCAACTGACTTTTTGCCATGCTGTCCCATAGAGATCACTGCAGAGCCTCTTAGCAGGTCCAGATACTTCCTTCTGAAGCACCTTTTAACCTATCAGCAGTAAAACACTTCAGGTCATAGTCAGCTGGTCTGAGTTTTTGTGGTTAGCTAGGTCTAATAGCCGCCACTCAAGGTGCTTTTAGGCATTGTAGTTTGCTCTTGAGAGTCTTCAGGTCCTTAGAGTAAGTGCAAAGCTTTCTAAAGCTTGAATTAAATACTGTGTAGTCTTGAGTTGGGAGAATCTATGGGTAATGTTTTGGTTGGTTGTACATCTGTGTATCTAGTGCTGTGCACAGTAATTCTGCTCTAATTTGAAGGGAGATTTAATATTGGCTGCTTTTAGCCTTTCTCAGCTCCAGGACTAAGCACTGTTGTCTACCAGGGTTTGCCAAATACAGCCACCAAGAGAAAATCACTGATAAACTTTCTCTACACTCAGGGTTGGAAGCAGAACACCTCCCTGGACACTTGCTGGCTATGGGCCGTCATCCTTTAGCTTTCCATTAAGGTTTTAGGCTACCTAGAAAAGAGTCTGTCTTTCAAGGTGTAGAGTAGGAAATTACAAAGAAAGTGAGGGGTCTTTCTGAGGTCTGAGATATTCAATGTTGTTTGCTGTGCCCCCAGCCAGCTGCAATGGGACAGAAAGGTGGGTGCTTGGAAAACCGCTCCTACCCTGTGCCAGTGAATACCTCTCTGCAACGCTTGCCAGCATAAAAGTTGGAGACTTCATCTGAGGCCCAATGCAGTCCATGCCTGAGATCCACAGGGGTCTCGCTGACCTCTTTCTGCCCTTCATCCTGACCCACTGCTGTGCTATTTTGTGGCACTGACGCTCAGCAGGGAACATATACCCACAGAAAGGTTGGTTGCTTTTTGCCTCTCTTTTTGGCTTTCAGTGCCTGGAGGAGTCCCTTTTCCAAAAGACATTCCCAAAAGAGGCTTACTGCAGGGTCCTCAGTTGTGCACTGTTGTGTTTGCAATCCATGGCAGCGAAACAATCCCTGGAGTGACGAGATGTGCATTTGTTTGCACACATGGGAAGTGGGTGCAGGGAGAATACAATGGGATGAGGCTAACTCTTTTTCTTATAGAGAAGAGCTGGACCAACTCAGAGTGCAATGAATATGCTACCTATGGCTTATGGACAGAACAATAACAAATTCAACCAGATACATGTATCAACTGGATACAGGGCAATCTCTGCCTTCTGTAACCCAAATACTTGTCTGAGCTGCTTCTTCCACCCACCTTCTCCCTGCTGATTCTCTGAGCACCTGCTGTATTAAAAATACAATTACACCCCTGAAAAGTGATGGATTTAGACTTTGTCACTTTGTCGATGACCTTTAGATTTAAGACTGGCTCCCAAGTGACCCCTGCCCCACAGGTCAGTAGTTAAGTCGCCCATTCTCTCCACCTCTTTTCATCATCCAGCCTTCAAAGAACAAAAGTCAGATCTGCTTTGCTCACACTACTTTAGCCATGGTCACTGCATATCATTCCCTACCACCAAAGAAATTTGTGGGAGCCAGTTAGATACTAGAAGATAAGTTACTAAATGGTTCATGAATCGTATGCCTCTGAAACACATTAGTCCTGCAGCTTCTGCTTCTTGCTCAGAGCAAGATGCTGGGATGTATCCTAGTGTCCTAAAACAACTCTGTTTTGCCGTGTAATTTGGCTAACTCAGGAATCCTCTGAGTCTCCCTCTGCTATGCTCATTGTACCCTCCTCCCTGATTTAGACACTGTACCACTAACAAGGCTGCTGAGTATATGCCTCACCACAAAGTCTTCCTTGGCATGGTCAACAGTCCAGAAAAAACAAGGCACCATGCAGGTCTAGAATTTCACTGTGCAGTATCCAGTGCTAGGTGCAGTGTGTTCACATCAGCCAGGATTTGAATCCACTGAATGTCAGGCCAAAACTCTGACTGCAGACCTGTCCTTCCTCTAACCACAGGCTGGCCATCACTAGGATTCATGCACAAGACTACAGCATCCTTGCAAGACACAGTTGCAACATATTTCTTTCCTTACCCAACCCAAACATCCAACTTCAATTACACTCCATAGCCACAAAGGAGATACTGAGAGAGTGGACATGATGAACAGTAGTCTGCACAGCGGGCTTGTTCCTGGTGATGTGTGGTTACTTTTAAGGACGTGTACATTGCACCTCTCCTGGCATCAGTTCTCTTAGGTTCTGTGATAGCTGAAGAGAGGCATTTGTCTCCTAGCACCCAGCCCCTGAAGAAAGTAATCCTCATTTGACCTGAAATGTGGAGCTAAATTCTTCCGTTGATCCTCTTGGAAATTCCAGTTAAATGAATGTGTCACTGGGATTTCTGCATCACAAATGCATGGAAGGACACCTCACACCCTCTGTGCAGGTTAAGAGTACCGTGGTTTGGAGGGAGCCATGACTTTTTTAACTTTGCATCATGCCTTTTTGTATCAGGAGATACCAAAGACGCTTCTGCAATATGCCAGCATAGCTGGTCTTCCTTGCAATATTGACAGCCATGTCCTCGCCAAAAAAATTATAAAAGGAAAAAAAAGTGCTATTCACACAACTCTATTTAGCACTGCTGGTTACAACTAGAAGACTCAGTAGGGGCCTTACGACTAGGGACATTTTTGTCATTTGTACTAAGCTTTTGCCACTGCTGCAACATATGGGAGATATTTTCAGCCAGCTCCAAATGACTTGGTACGTCTCCATGCCACAGGTCCCATTAGCTCACAGCACAGCACCATGTTAACATGGCTATACTGTGCCCGCTTCCAGAGGAGGCATTGCCACATGGTCCTGAGCATACTAACTAATTTGGCATTACCTCCTGTAAGCAGAGAGTCCTCTCTAGGATGGCATTGCCTTGCTTAGTATAAATACGTATTTTGAACCTCACATTTGCTGATTTCATGACTTTTATATATAATCTATTGAGATGATACCTTTCTCTGGCACATATTGTGCAGAAGTACCTCCCTTGGTGTATCATAGAGCAGTGTCAGGGCTGAGAAGTTCAGTTAAGCATGAAACTAAAACAGGCCCTGTGTCCCAGTGATTTCCCATCTTTTCCTCACAACTTCTACTTCTGTCATCCTAGTGGTTCCTCTCCCTCTCCCAGCCTCATATTTAACTGCGGGTTAGGTTGTTCCCATCACGTGTTAGCCAGAAAGAACAGCTTTACACCCTCAGGTCCCCTCAACTTTGGATGAGTTTTTATATCTGAAGTAGACTCCAGTCAGATAGGTTGTGTTTATCTGAACATCTCCAGATAACATTAGACTCAAACCAGATCCCAAATTAATTCTTTAGGGTGAATTCTGCTTTTGAAAATGGAGTTGGTTAAACTCTTTTGAATTGTGAATATTTGGAAGACAAACACAACAGTGTTGCACAATGAAATTTTATTTACTGCCTTTTTCAAGAGTTGGTCAAAATCTACTTAGCATGTAGATTGAAATACAATTCAACCAAAAAGTGTAAGAAATCATAATAAACAAAGAAATCCTGTCATTCCTCATCATCTGATAAACTAACACCAAGACTCTTGCATAAGTGCTGAACAGTAGAACAATCCTCTAGTGGAAATTACATTGTATTGCTTTTGGTGTCCTCTACCAAGTGGTATGCAAATATAAAATGAACCTTTAGAGAAGGTTAAAAAGATAAAGATTAGTTTCTTAAATAATTTATTTGGAATATATTAGGTGTTAAATAACATCATATAGCACAAAATGTGATCAGTTACACTGTATTTGTTCATGATCATACAGATTAAGAAATCCACAAAACACGAAGAAGAAACTTGAAAAAAAAAATCTTTGGTAGGTAGATCTAGTGAAATACGTGCTGAACATGAGAGTAGGAAGCTCCTAAAGGAAAGGAGAGCAAAGAAAGTGCTGATATGAACCAAAGCAATAACAAGAAGGAAGGCTTTTTAGACTAGAAAATATAACAACCATGTTATGTTACAAAGTTGCCATGTTTTCTTTCCCCTCCCCTGGACAATAACTCCGCTCACAAGATGGTTTGGCTTGGCTTGGTGACATGTGTTTCCTGGTATAGCAAGTGGCTTGTAGACCAAATAGCACCACCACACCTCACCAGTAAGTGTTCTGATTTACTTGGACTAATTTATCCTGCTGTAACTCCCAGCAAGTCAACAGAAAGCTTGGAGGAGGACTTGGCTCATTACCTTTGAGGTGCTGTGCAGAAGAGGCTGTAACTCCATTCAGTAACATTAAAGTGGGCAGAGGAGGGGAGAAAGCAATAATGATTTCACAAACCATGCAAAAGGCTCTTGGTGCATTTCCACTCAGCTCTCCAGCGCAGTCCTCAGCCCAGACACCTCAGAGATGCAGGGATAAGCAAACTGAAGATTAACAGTGTTCAGAAACAAAATGAAATCACCATGAACA
>WEKW01016892.1:15579-38475 GCA_013389905.1 Sula dactylatra | reverse complement strand
GGGGGGATCAAGATCAGGTCCACCGGCATGCCTGTACCTTACAGCACCAGCTCTGGTCAGGGTGAGCTGTGTTCCTGTCAGACCTTGGTCTTTGTCAATGGACGGGACAGCCTGATACACGCTTAGCAGGAGCCAGCCCTGGCTTCTTTGGTGCACCTGGTGGTTGGTGAGGCTTTAAAAGGCAGGTCAGCTTTGGGTGCCAAATCCCCTCATGCAGAAGGGCTGTATGTGTTACATGCACAAACCCTATCTCTGCTTCCTGAAGGCAGCTCGTTGTCTCATGAATAAACAGAAACAGCCCAGGGACATGCCTTAGCACATGGGAGCTCCATTTCTTCACCAGTGGTGAATAGTTGTCTTTTCTATGCATTGACATGTACCTTGGTCCACATACAAATTAAAAGGACCTGCGTCAGTGGGAGCAGGATCTGACCAGGAAGCAGTTCTACTTAAACCTGGTATCATTTTTTCTTTTGCTCTAGGCAGCTTTATAACTTGCATGGGCAGTCCAGACCTTTGATGGCACAGGTTATATCTCGATCAGGAAACTAGATTACTTTGTGGACAACAACCCACAATGGTCACCTTCATGAAACATCTTTTCATCCTGTTTATCATCTAAACACCTACAGCATGGTGGTTGGTGTTCCCTACAGGGAACTGACCCACTGAATGAAGAGGAAGACACTTACACCAATTTCTTTGTCCTTGCTCCATCAGCCTGTTTGGGAGAGTATATAGATGGAGGAACCTCAACTACGCAGGCAAAAGTGGAGAGTTTAAAGGCAGTCAGCTGAGTACACAGGCAGCATGCCCCTAGTCTTGCCCATGGTCTTGATACCCTGCCTGGGGCAGACACTAATCCATCTTCCCACAGCCCAGCATCACAGCACCAGGGTCTTACAGGTGACAGCAAGGATGCACGCAGCTTGGTTCTGCCTCCAGTGGCAGCAAAAGCAGGGCTGGTTCAGCAACTTGATGCCCGAGACCCGTGGCACACAGCCCTGTGCTGAAGGGGCACCACAGTGCACCAGTGGTGCATGCCCAGCACCTTCTGCCAGGCCCAGACATGCTCCAGCTGCTTCTGCACACTGGCACAGGAAGGGGCACTGCTCGCTGGCGTTTCCATGTAGGTTTTCACATTAAGGCCCTTCTCCTGGGACCTCCCTCCAAAAACAGGACCTCCCCCATTGCTACAGCTTTAAAGAACAAAGCAGTTTAGCCACCAACCTCTTTGATGGGCTTTTAAGGTAGCTGGAGCGTAGCTGACCAGCTTCGTTCACATGCACGCTGTCACTGCTACACAGGAGGTTTACTCTGCCTATTGAACCCACTGAAACTCATCTATGACTATGTCTTCTTTTATTTTACATTAGCATTTTTGCTTTAACCTAATGTTTACTTTTGTTTAAAAGCATTTTGCTCTGACACTAGGGATCACTCCAGTCTGATGGAGAAGGATGTAGCCTGGTCCAAGGGCTAAGACTTGTATTTTCAAAAAAAAGAATCAAGCTGGAAATAAGATTCACAGGCTCAAGAGTGAGTGCAGTTAGCCCCTGGAACCACTGGTGGAGGACTGTGGCAAATAGCACATCTCTCAAAATCTTTCACTACGGAGGCCAGATGTCTGTCTTGGACAAATTTTGTGGTGCAGACATCATTCTTGAGGTCAGTAGTGTTTCCTTGAAATAGCATGGGAGAATAATCTCTTTCCCTGCCAGAAACAACAGATTAATTTCTATGGTCTGATTTATGGAGGAGATCAGGGCAGAAGGCCCTTCTGGCTTGGACTCTACTGTGACAGCAATGAGTCCTTCCCAGGGCCTGAAAGTTCTCTGTCTGGTGTTCCAGGTTGTTGGCTGACCAAGGATTTCCTTTCCTATTAAATAAAAATGTATATCAAATAAACCAGTAATAAATAAAAATAAATAATCGGTATACATAGAGGAGCAACCCCCAGATTCTGCAAAAAGGGGGGGACTACCAGACTAACACCAAGACTGCATGTCTCATTGTCTGCTAGGGAGATGATGTCTCTGACCAACACTCTACTATATTGCTGCTCATGCCTGGAGAGGAGACACCACAGTTTTCTATCAGTGTCAGCTCCTCCATGCTTTGCAAGCATGGGGCTTGTTGGAAGAACCCCAGGATGCTGCCCCGTGCTGCCACTGCTGTCTGCTGCAGGCCTGGCTCTCCCAGGACCTTGACAAGGAAGTTGATGTATCTCATAGCTAAGCGGAGTGTCTCATTTTTGCTCAGTTTTTTGTCCGGCGGGTGCGTGGGAATGAGTTTCCTCAGCTTAGCAAAGGCGCTGTTGACATTTTGCTGCCTCCATCGCTCCCTGGTGTTGGTGAAGATCTTTCTTGTCATTCTCAAGGTGCTGAAAAGCAAAGGAGATGGTGACTGAATGCTAGATACCCCTGGCTTTCATGCAGGCTGCTGCTCTGGGGGCACTGTAACCTCTAGGTCAGCAGCAAGTACACAGTGGTGGTGCTAGGTATTTCTAATTTTTGCCCTCTGTGGCTGATGCCCTTGTCCTGCACATCCTGCACAGATTCACTCTAATCCCTAAAGTCATATCCCCATTCGCAGCCATGATCATAAGCATTGCAGCTGCAACCAGATGCCAGAGTCCAGTAAGGACTTCACAAAGGAGTAAATGAGGTTTAATTTCCTCAAACAACCATTTGAGACCCCAGCTTCTCCAGGCTCCTAAGAGTTCCCCTGCAGCAGAACTCTCAATAGCCATTGCATTAGTCATCCTGCCAGGTTCTGTGAGGGACACCTGGGCACTTTTTATGGAGAAAGGCAGACAGGCCCAGGGCATAACACATCAATGCTTTCCCAGCCCCAGATCACACCTTCCTGGGGGCTGCTCCCAGCTGGCCCAAGCTTGGTGACTCATGGCTGGAGCTAAACCAAGTCGACCTTCATCATGGGCCTTCAGTGAGCAGACAGCCAACACTACAGACACATGTGATTATGTTTATTTCAGGAGACTTCTCCAGGGAAGCAACAGTCTGGTTCCCTGCCCAGCCCACACTGACCGCTCACTGCTGGTGGCAGAGTCTTTTCAGTCTGATCCATTCAGGCTTCTGGTTTAGCCTCTGAGAGCTGCCAAGACTAAGCCACAAGTGCCATGAGTGCAGGCTGCAGAGGGAAAGTGCAATTCCTACAAAACGTGCAGGCATCCCAGCCAAAATGTCTACGTAGGTGGTACCTATCCACCCTGCCTCACAGAGCTAAGCAGCAAAGGGAACCTGGTATTTAGAGCAGACCTGGCAACAGAAGAGCACTGTGCAAGGGGTGCACAGTAGTTTTAAATGCCTTTTACCAGAAAAGTTGTCAAAAGCTCTAGGGGTTGCCCTAACACTACTCCCACCGCCACTGGAAAGAGTCTTCCCTTCTCTCCCACAGCCCTGCCAGAGACACTCCTCCATTTCTGAAACTGCTTTTTATGCCAATGGCATACAGACAGTTGGAGCAGGGAAAAACTATCCACAGCCAAGAGACTAAAGGACAAATGTTTCCACTTACCCTCTCATGCATGTGAAAACCTCAGCTTTTTATATTCATTGGCAAACCCATCCTTACAGCAGTCCCACAGGGGACTGGGGAGCAGGGGGGATAGCACTCTTCACCCCCAGAAAGAGGAAACTTTGGGGTGACAGCCCAGCTGTGATCCTGTGTCCATGTGAAGCAGCCTCGTACCGTGCAAGACACTCGGTTTTCACCAAAGTACGTGGTAATAGTCTGGGTGAATAAAGAAAATCCCGCTGTGACTCAGAGGTTAATTGGGGTGCCCTGGCAGGGAGACAAGACATGCATGGCAGACAGGGAAGTTCCCTCCCAGCTCCTTCAAGTCCCAGTCCAGCTCTGATTACAAATCACCAGGGAAACACAGTTACAGCATCGTAAATTATGTCAGAGCCCTGTTCAGAGACCTTGGTCAGAGATGCAGCTAATACAGATGCGCCCATGTATACTATATATGGCTACGCTCGTGCCACCCATACCTCGCAGGCTCCTCTCTGCCACAGCCTTTACAGCACTAACGCATTTCTATTTTGGTAGAAGTCTGAAATTACTGTCAGGCTCAGTTGTCTACTCTGCCTTTAGGGGACGAGAAAATTGTCTCATCAAAATGCCCTTGCTTCATGAGAGGCTCATTTAAAAAACTAACCCTCATATTTCAGGTTGCTGAGAGTTTTTCCTATTTTTTGTAAACTTATGTTGAGACCCATTGCTTGATCTGAATGGGGAATGTATTTATTTTTATTTTTAAATTATTATTATTATTATTATCCTACTCCAGGTATTACTTTTGGTTTGTGCTATGGGAACGAATCTACTTAGTACTTTACACCTACCTGAAACAGGTGGCACATACCTTTTTGGTAAGAATGCTGCCACATCAGTGATAGCGGATTTTAAACACTGTCTTCCAGTTATTTGGGCTTCCTTGTTTCTTCTAATGGGTCAGGTGGATTGTATTTTGCCAGGCCTTTCAGTCTCTGCACTGTAATTCTGGTATGTGGGTCTGGGTTTGCTGGATGCCTGTTTACATCTCGGCCACAAATACCAACAGAGGGTCTGCTCCTTCTCTTTTTCCTGCTGCTGACAATCCCCAGAGCAGCACTCCAGGAAAGCAGGTTAGCATCCAGCCCTGGCGCTGTGAACATGTCATCTTGTCCTGTTAGCTGTATTATTGGTGGAAAAATAACCCCAGCCTACTCCTTCACACCATGCTTTCTTTGTCTCTCTTCTCTTGCCTTTGGAAAGGACAATACTATGTTTGTGGTCACAAGCCTTGTCAGCAAACAGATGCCTTTGTGAGTCTAGCTCCTGCTTCACACTTCAAAAACGTGTGTTTGTATTTCTGACATTTATTCAAGATCAGCAAACAACAGCTCCTTCCCTCTCCCAGTGCCTCCTCTTGCACTGATAGCTCTACGGGGAGCTTCATTTCAGGTGTAATCCACCTCCGTACATCTCTCCACCTTAAATTTCTCTCTCTTTTTTCCCTTTACTGGTGCAGGTTTCCTGTTGTCGTGCTCAGAGTTTCAGCAAGAAACATAAGAGAAAAACGAGCCTGGACCAATCCTGCAGTAATTGTAATGTTTCAGCCCAGCTTCTTTTCTCATATCGTCACCTACACATCCCTCCTGTAACCACAGCACCTTCCAGTCAAAATGCAGCCAGTTTACTGACAAGGGATCTGATTTCCATTCCTTTTGTCTTATTCCATTCCTCTTCTTCCCTCCTTCTCTCCAACCCTCCCCACCAACCTTGGCTTTCAATATATTACTTGCAGCTTCAGGTCTTTGCTAACGTTGCACATCTGAGCAATGTATTCTTCAGCTTTCTCTGGTGCACTGTATAAAATCTGTCTAGTGTCTGCGTGTGGCTTATATCCCACTGGTCCATTTTATATCTGTACAGAAATCACCCATTCATATATATCATGGACAGATAAATTTCATGAACCTGCAAGCCTGGATTCTGTGCTTTCTGGTCACCTTCCCTAACCACAGGTTAACAGCTCCACATTTAGCTGACAATAAAGAATCCCAGGAAGACAGCGGCTTGAATTCAAGAGGATTAATTCTGTTCTCAGGAATGCAAATCTGGAAGGTTACACCATTTTCACTTGAGGAATTACTCTGAAGGGCAAAATGTTGCCACTGAGGACAGGATTTAACTCAGATCAAGAAGATACGTTCAGAAGTAGTAGGT
Organism: Sula dactylatra; assembly: GCA_013389905.1. Classification (NCBI taxonomy): domain Eukaryota; kingdom Metazoa; phylum Chordata; class Aves; order Suliformes; family Sulidae; genus Sula; species Sula dactylatra. The sequence goes on along the minus strand of WEKW01016892.1, from coordinate 32,736 downwards.
AAGTGCGGTTTCATGAGCTAGGATCTACATCTGCAGTGTGTAAAGAGAATTGTGCAAAGAAATAACCCCAGCCCAGCAGTGAATCTGCTCCAACGGCCAGAAAGAGAAAAAACAAAACACCACCACCCACCAAACAAATAACTGAAGCTCTTTCCACGCCCCTCCCTACCCTTTTGAAAAATATAAAAATAGGAGGTAAAAAAATACTGGCTGTGGTTAATGCAGCCGCAAGTGTCACCAGACAAAAGACTAAACAATAGAAAAGATGAAGATCTCTCCCTCGGTAGCAGCAATTCTCACAGCCTCTCTATGCAAAAGCCATTCAGGCAGCAGCAGCAGCAAAGCAGCTTAAGCACAAAGCTCCATCTCTGCTAGGACATTCCCCAGCAAATGGCCCCCGAGCCAGTGGTTAATGTCTGAGGGCTGGCAGGGGACTCGCCAGGAGCCCAGCACTCAGTCATAATTAGCAGGCTGCTATTAAATAAAGATCTTGGATGAGAAAGTTCCTCCCTCAAGTTATACCTTTGACCTCAGTGAAGTTAAATCCATGTTGAAACTGGCCACTGGAGACCTACTCCTGCAAATCTTAATCAGACAGCAGATGCCTGCTGCCAGCAAGAATTGGAGGGCTTCTAGTAAACCTGCAGTGCCACGCTGTTACTCCACAGGGGAAACCCAGTGCCTGCTAACACTGGTTGTTTAACATAGTGCATTGGATTTTGTGAAGTCCCCTCAGCCCTTAAGTAAATGGCAACAGAAGAGCAGATGGTGCCTGTTTCCTCTGTTAGGCAGGTGCTTGTGAGCCTGATCTAGCAAAAGGAACAAAGATTCCCCAGCTATCACTCCTTGCTGCTGTGCTTTTTTCACTTTGCATCAGTGTGATCTGGAGAAGAGGAGAAAGAGTAAGCTCATTGTTTCCTTCTTCAGTTTCATGCAAGCCTCAGAGCATGGGACTCAGCTCCATACAGAGGGAAAGACTGAGCATGGATGTCACAGGACATTACACTGCCTACCTGTAACGTGTGACTTTTTTTTCCCCCATGCCCTAGGAGGAATAAACTGAAACCCTTTGCAGCTGACCTGACTCTGTTTGCTGCATGATTGCTTGGATTGAAAGGACTTCCTCTGGGCTGGGAGGGAAAGGAAGAGGAGCAGGGACAATGCATCCCAGCTTGCAAGAGGAGCACCACACCCCCAGGTACAGGCTCTTCCCTCCCAGCTTTCCTCAGCCCCCTTTCTCCCTCGCTGCCTCCCTGTATCTTAGCACTATACCCTTCCCCAAGTGCCTCCCACCTGAAATACCACAGGTATGCTGGTGGACAGGGACACAGAGCACAGTGCAATGAGCCAAATGCTGGGCTGGCAATTAGGGAGTTGCACTTCTGTCCTTATTTCTGCTGTACCTTTGCCTCAGGCNAGGCAAATTTTTTTTTTTTCTTTTTTTTTTTTTTTCTGCACCTCTGTGTCCTTCCTGCCTGTAATTAGTTTGTCTCAGCTGCAAGGTTGGTAGAAGGGAAAGCATTTGTGTGTGTGCGCGCACATGTGTGTGTGTAAGAGCAGCCACCAGCGCATGGTGGCCCAGCCTTGCTCAACATTGGTAAGTGCTGTGTTTGTATAATGAAAAAGAAGAGCCTCTCCCAGCCCTTGCAGGGCAATTCCTAACACCAGCAGTGAACTTCATTTTATTTCAAATAAGATGTGGGAAGAGGAGCTACTTCAGGAGTAAACAAGGGCTCCTTTCACTGCCTCACGCCTCTATTGGGAGTTTATCTGACAATCATACCACGGTACAAAGTACAGCAGCGCAGCAAAAGCACTATAAAAACCAGTCAGCACTGACAGACTGATTTACGTTTTTTAGAGTCTGTAAATCTGGGACAAAATGCACGTAGTGGAATCTCTGCTTCTGGGAGCCCTCCTGTCTAAGGGCAGCATTTACAAACTCAGAGCTACACTGTGCTGAACCTTTAGAAAAAGGAAATCACAGGGATTTTCAAAAGCAACTGTGTAAAGGTCTCTAGCTTAAGTCAGTCTTCATGTTTGGGGATACTAGTCTATATGTGATCACAGTTTCAAAAGGCGAGTTTTTTGCCTGACCCAGTGTTGCCCCTGGATTGCTTAGCTTTGTAACCCGGTTGCCCTCCTAGAGGGTGCAGATCTGCAATGGGGGAGAGAGCTCGCTGCATTCTGAGAAATCAACCTAGCCTGAAGATTTCATCACCTGGACACCCTGGCATCGTTTACCCTAAGGCTGCCTCAGGAAAGTTTGGTCTGTAAAGCAACAGGCTGTCACCCAGCAGGCATTTAGCAGAGTACAAAATGTACTTACCGATACTGATTAAGAGGTTTACTCAAGGAAAGGTTTACTCTGCACATGGAAGTGGTTGTGTTTCTTTTTTTTTTTCCTGTGGCTCCCCTCTTGTCAATGCTTTTTATGTTCCTTTGCAGTAATGTCAAATTATATCACAGCTCTGCGCAAAACAAAGAACCCACTCATGGGCTGCGACAGCTTTTGCTAAATGGAGGTCTAGTGTATTGGCACGGACATGACAGCTTGCAAAGCTGAGAAAGGAACACTCTGCAAGGAGGTTTAGCCTTTATTCGCTAAACTTGCATTTGTGTTACTTTCTGTTCAAGAAGGTCTGAGGGTGTTTCCTGGAAAAGTGCTTCTCTGTCCTCCTGGCCCCATCACCAGTAAGGCCGTCTTGTGTCAGGGTCTGATCTAGAGTTCCAGTGGGTTTCCTTTAAAAACAAGTCTCTGCCAAATTAACTTCCCAAATACTACATACAAATATTATCCCTGTGCTTCAGGGTTAACACAGAGAAGAAGAACAGCTTGGTGGTCTTCTGGGTGTTCTTCAGGGACTCATTTTTTCCAGACCCAGTGTTCAAAACCCTGTTCCACACAGATATTTGTTCCCACCTTGTTACAGCACGCATTCCTGCATGCCTCTCTCTGCACCTGCCACTACGAGGCAGTAAGGTAGCTGCTAATAGCAGAAACTTGTCCATTTGTTTTGCCTTGCCTGCATATGTAGGAAAGCCCACATCCTCCTTACTGAAAGTCTGTTATGTAAAGGAGGAGGGGGGACCAGATGCTGCATGTTTTACAACTCTGCAAAGACTGCTCTGCAGCAGCTCACACTGCTACAGGAGTTGTTAGGAGCACAGAAGGGAGAATCCGGTGCTGTAGGGACATTTGCGTCAGGGGGAAGATAGATCTTGTATTATGTTTGGATATGACCCCCAGAGAATATTTGCTTTTGCATTTTATCCAGGTCTGCTCTGAGGCTGATAGCAAATCTCTCTGTTAATTCAGCAAAAGCAAGACTGAAAATTTGACAGCATCCTGATGGCAGCATGCAGTGCCCTGTCTTCCTACCAAACAGAAATTAAAATTTGTATCACCCCTGAAATTAATTGGCCCTGCTGTGTGTCAGACTAGAGGTCACCATAAGCACGGAGAAACGTAACTGCCACAGCAAATCGTAACTTCCAAAAGTGTGATCAAACCACTGCAAGATAAGGACTACAATTCTGTTTTCTCCTAAATGTCATGCTGCTAACCTCCATGGGGCTACACCTGATAGAAAGATCAGAATGAAGATCATTCCTGCCTCAACCACACTCTTGTGGGCACCTGCATTTAGTCCCCAAGCCTCCCACCTGGCATACTGACTCTGTGAGCACTTAATTTCTTGAATCAGCCGCTCATATCACAACTACTTTAATGATCTATCTAAACAGGCAGTAAAAATAAGCTGCATTTATTTGTGAAAGAATATAGAAACACAGGGTGCAAAAATGTTCTAAAAATCAAATATCGTCCTACACTGTTACATGGAAATCAGGAAGGACAGAGACAGCTACTTCAGAAAAAAATGCTTGGTTTATTGTTTATTAACTTTTTCAGGCAAATACAGCTTTATGCAGAAGGCTACTCCTGGAAATATAAACATGTTCTATATTAGCAGTTTCAAAAGTTTTTTTACAAATCTGAGAGTTATTAATATTTACTGGCTGAAATGAAATTAGTAAAATTGCTAAGTTTTTCCTCCTAAAGTGAACTATTGAATTGAGCAAAATTCAAACGCCTATATATTTTACATACACAATAGCTGTAAGACAGATGACCAATAAAGTAGTGGGGTTATTTTTAAATATGTGAGGATTGGAATTTAAAACTGTTTCTTTACACCTTTACCTGTTGACACTGTCATAGGATTTTCACACAGTCTAGTGCATAAACATACAGTAAAGTCTAACGAACGCATGATTATCTGTGCTTTTGCAAATAATTAGTTTTAAATATCAAACACCATTGGAGAATTCTGTTAAGTCTTAGTTCTAAATTCAGAGAGTCTATGATGCTGTGTGTAATCATTTTGCACCAGTGCAATAACTCTGACTTACAGCACTTTGCAGTGGTATAAATGAGTTAGTGTGTAATTATACAGTTATGATGTAAGAAAATCTAGGAATAGTATGAACAGTGATTTTAAAATCACATTAGTTTGCTCCACATGTAAGCATCAACATTTCTTTCAAAAGTAGTAAAACCAATTAATTTCTCCTGGCATAAGGTCTGATTCACTGGGTCTCTGCAGATACTAAGAATTTGAAAAATCCAGGTACAAAAATAGGGCAACATGGTTATTTCACTTGATTAAACACAGCCACCTATAAGTGGCCATTCTGTAACTATCCTGTTACAGTGACTTACTCTTAACTTTTTGATGACAAGATCCGGAGATGCCATGATATGAAATAAAAATCAAGTGGATGGTAAAAGGCAGAAATTTCTTCCTTTAAGGATATTCCCTGCTCTGAGAGGAAACTTTGGCATTCCTAAGAAAGTTGCAAGGTAAGCCCAACAGAGGGGAGGCAACACTATACAGAGAAGAGGCCGTTGTCACTTACTTTTCTGCTCAGAGGTGCTTGTGGCTTCTGAAACCTGGTCAACTGGTGGACAGACAGCAAAATTGGATGCTTCCTATTTTTCTTTCCTGACTGCTCTCACAGTGCCTGGCCGCAGAACTTGCTCTCGCTGGAGTCAGCCTAGCACTGGTCCTGGCTGCCTCATTTATAGAGTAGCAGGTCCTTTGTCTGGCGCGTGTCACCACTAGTCCTAGCAATCCAGGGAGCTTGTTTTGCATCTCCCGGGAGATTCTCTCTATCCTGCCTTTTCTCTTCTCACCGCATGCCCTCTGCCCTTTTCTGTGGTTGGTATGGGGCAGTAGCTGAGACCATGCTTACTAGCCTCAGAACGACTCCAGCTAGGTACACTTTACGGGAAAGGATGGAAGCTGCTTGTGGCAAGAATCTAATTTTTCTCTTTCTTTTATTTTTTTTGGGGGGGATTTTAAAAAATTTGTTTATTTAGTTAGCTCTGAGCTTGTGAATGTTTCCAGAGACAGAGATGCAGTGCTCATTCAAAAGCCAGCTTTAATATGGCTCAGTACTGAGGAACAGACTGGTGTATCTTTTGTATTCCTAAGCAAGAGAGTCCCTCTCTGTTCTGACAGTAAGTGCAGTGAGGTTGTGGGGATGACCATGTGCAGGCAAATTAATCCTGAACTACATTTTTTGGGGAATGCTCCCTTTCACTTAGAGTCACGGCTAGCACCTTCTGCAGCCTGAAGGACAGCTACAGCAGCTGGAGTCTCAGTGCTGCCTCAAGTCCTGTGATTGCCCTCTGGCCAAGTCCACGTGACAACAGGAGGCTGCAGGTGTGAGTTCACACATCTACCAGCTTGCCCTTCACTTCGGGGTCCACACAGTGCACTAAGGGTAGGTTTAATTCATGTTTTTACCGCAAAGATGAGCCAGCTCCATACCCCTGTGGCTAGGACGCAGGGTCAGTGAAACAGAGACTTCTTTCTCCACTGCTAGGGCGGCCCCAAAACTTCCTCTCAGCTCAGGGACAACAGGCAAGCAAGCTGACATCTGGCTGCAAAAACCAAAAATTGCAGACTAACACCATCTCCATCACTGGGACACATGCATCTGTGTCCATGACAAGAGACCGATGCACCCAGCCTCCCCCTCCGCCTAGGTAAGAACTCTCTTCATAGCTGAAACACTGGAACAGGTTGCCCAGAGAGGCTGTAAATGTCCCACCCCTGGAAACATTCAAGGTCAGGTTGGACAGGGTTCTGAGCAATTTGGTGTAGTTGAAGATGTCCCTGCTCATTGCAAGGGGGTTGGATAGATGATCTTTGGAGGTCCTTTCCAACCCAAACTACTCTGTGGTTCTATGAAAATAGTCACAAAATTGCCCCAGGCACAAACCAACAAGGGCATAGCCTTGTTACAAACATACAAAGCTTTTGGGACCCATATGACCTCATCTACACCTCCATCCCCTTCTCCCTTTGGTGCTGGGAGTTTGCTTCGGGTGGAGATAAGAGTAAATAGGGACAACAAGAGCAAGATAACCTACTTACATACTGGGAGCAACAGGATACTAAAGGGGAACAAGGGATGGGGAAAGAGAAGCCCCAGCTAATCACTGCACTACAGTCATGGGGCAGGAAAACCTGCATCCAGGATAAGGCACCTTTAAGAACACTCCACTGCTTTCCTCTGCCAAGCCCCAAGAAAGCTCAGTTCTTACCCAGACCACCTCACCCAAAACAACAAGCTGGCTAGGTAGGGCTCACCTACTGGGTTTTTAAAAGTATTGCAAATGTTTCAGTTAACCACATTGCCCTCACAAGTATTAAGAACGCAGCGGTGGAATGATGTGGTTGCTTTCCGGAGAGAAGGAGCCCCAGGTCCCCGCTGGGGCAAGTCGTTCCCCGCAGAGCTCAGCTGAAGGTTCAGCCCTTTCACATAGTAAATTAACAGCGGCACTACAGCCTGAAAGCTGTGTCAACCGCTTCATTTAGCACAAGTGTTATGTTAACTAAAGGCCCTATTCCGGAGGGGCCTTTGGCCTCACAGAAGCCTAATTTCCATGTAATTTACATTGGAAAGTTGCGGAGTGCCCCTCCTCTCTGTTACTTCCTCCAACCCAGTATTTACCCAAAAATCTGCCCTGAGATGCTGCAGGCAGCATGCAACAGTAGGGAAGGGTGCTTGCCAGTCCAGAAAGGGGAGGGAGCTGAAGCTCTTTATCCCTAACTGCTTGGATACTTCACCACCTAGGGCTTTCAAAACCTGGCCAGATGAAGCACTATAAAATACACAGCCAAGAAAGCGTCTGTCCTTGCAGGAAGAGGGCCTGAATGGGCTGCTATTCATTCTCACTCACATAACCATGCAAGAGAGCTAGGTCCTGCTCCTGTTGCTCTCAGATACATGCCCTCTCAAGAGGCAGGCTCATGGCAAGAAACCTGCCTCACTGGGGAAAAATAAGGAGAAAAAGGGACATCCTAGCCCCCTCCCATGTACTTCAGAAAAGCCACCCTACATCTGTTTAGTGTTTCAGCTACATCCCATGTTCTCCTTGTCTCCCTTCTGCTGCATGAGGGAACTACTCCTCCTGAACACCTCTGTGGCAGTCCAGCTAAGACCATGCAGCCACCTTCCCCTCACCCTCCTGCTCCCCACTGTCCCCTGGCACCCTGAAGCCCCAACTTCTTTCCTCCTGTGAGAGGCCACTGGCAGCAAAGCTCTGCATCTGCTGCAAGCACAGCAGCACTTTCTCCTGCACAGCTGGGACACGCTGTGACCCACTGTCAGGCCTTGGGCAGGAGGTCCCAGGTGCTGAGCCGGCACTGGTGTCCAGTTATTGCGATGCTGATGAGATGGCACAGGGAAGCTGACTTTTATGCCAACTTTAAGGGTCTTTTCCACCCTGTCAGATTGCTCTGAAGGGGTCGTACATGAGGGTCTGTTCACTGTCTTTATTAAGCTTCCTATTGAACTGTGATTGCTTGATGCCAATGAACCACACCAATCTCACTCACCTTCCTCTCCCTACTTGGCAGTGACATGGCAGTAGGAGGAATACGTTATCAATACATCCCTGCAGTCCTGGGATTACTTTTTCCCTAGAGCAATCCGTGATTTCCAGGATAGTATAGCTCAGCCAGGGGCAAGGAGAGGGGAACAAGAGCATTGAAAGCAATATTGCACCCTGGGCATGCTCTTCCTCACAAAAATTTCTGCTGAGATCCATCCTGACAGTTTCCTTGGAGTCTGGGGCAATTCTTTACCTGCAACGGGTCTGGCTTTTAGCAGCCGCCCATTACCAGTTCATGAAAAGTCAAGGGGTAACAGAATACATTTTGTAACTTTTGCTCTGCCTCCAGACTGCAGTTGATTTAGCATGTTTGCTGCTGTAATGGCCACATTTTCCCTCCTCAGATACTTCTTTCGGAAAGTAGAGTCCCAGCGCCCTTGTGGTACCGATGAGGAGAGGGGGGTGGGGAACATTGCGTGTGCAAACAGGGTAACTAGGGACATACAACTGTCGCGTCTGCAGATGCAGAAAGCGCTGTTTTATTGCAGCAGTGCTGGTGGGCCCTTCCTGGAATGCAGACACACTGCCAGACAGCTACACATTCTTCCTAGCAGAGAGACATTCCTCGGCAAGTTGGATGAAACAAAAGCAGGGAGAGAAAAGGAAATGTAGCCTCAGCTCTCTCATGGGTAGGAACAGAGGCTGAAGAGGAGAACAGGTACAGACCCCCTCTGGAGGACATTGTCTTTCCCCATTTCTGCTATTGTGCCCAGCACGTCCTCCCACCAGAAGCAGTGCTGAACTCACATTTAGTGCACTTGCTTTCTGAAGAGCCACACTTCAGCCAGCTCATAAGCTTGCCGCAGCACCACAGATACCGGTGGATCTGGGTGAAGCAACAGACTGCGTGCATTGTCAGTCATTTATGCAACAGCATTTATACGTGTGGCTCTGCAAAGCAGAAAATGTGAGAGCTGGCCGCTTTGAAGAAGTCAAGAACATGTGGGTGGTTGCAAAGTGTGAAAGTCCTCAAAACTGGGTTTCTTATGTCCCTTTTTGAAATTGAGCATGCCAGTGTTTAACATTCCAGCCCCTGAAACATCCTAGGCAAGTAACCCTAGTTATTCCTCTTCCTAAAAGGAAGAAAAGCTATTTCTGGCACATGTGACTGTGCAGTATGCAAACAAGAGCAAAAGGCTTTATCCTGCTGCTACACAGCTTCCAGGGCCAACAGAAGCCTCTCCAAGATAGAATAATGGTCAGATGGAAAAAAAAAAGGTTTGTGTTTCACACTGGGCCAGACCTCAAACCCTGTCTTTCTCCAGCAAAACTCTTTCTGCAGATGAGCAGGAAATCAGAGAGAATCCTGCCTAAATATGGACAGAGGTTTTGGAAGACAGGCCTGGGTTCAAATTATTTTTCTCCCTTGGTGGGGTGACCCCTTTCAGTCTGATGAAAGCAGCGCACAGAAAGTGATGGACGGAAGAAAGGACAGCAAGAGGCTGCAAACACACAGCCACATTATTGCTGTGAGTTCAGAGCCATGCTCTACAGATGGGAACAATAAGAAGCAATTATACACATCTGGGCTCCTGCCCTTTAAAATCAAAATTTAGATCAATAGATTTTGAATAGAGCGAGCTGGAGGAGGCTATTTGAGGTTCAGAACAGCAGCTGCATGCAGACTGCTGAAATATTAAACTTCCATCATCTGAAGCTTTTTGTAATGTTTTGAATCTCTTATTAGTGTTAACAAAACACTCACATCAGGGGGTGCTTTAAATTCTGGCCACACTTTTCGGCTTAATTCCAGAAGCCAAAAATCTCCTTTTTAATGCTGAAACTTACTGATAGCCTTGAAGAAAATGTTTAGCCACAGAAGAAAGAGACTGAAAACCTAATGTTTCTCTAAACCTTTGACTCAGAGCAGACAGGCAGCTCATTTTCCCTTTGACACACATGCACATACACATTAAAAGTTCTTTGGAAATCACCTAAAATAGAGAAAAACAAGGCAGTCATCTCAGATAATCAACAGTTGCCATTTTCATTGGCAAACAATGCTGAGCTCAGCCAGGTTGCATGCAGCAATAAGGCCACCACATGAGCATCACTCAAAGGAGGGATTCAAGGAAATGTGGAGTTGAATATAAGAAAACCTTTCTGGCCACATTATAAGCCCTAAAGGGTCTTTGCCATAGACATGTTTGCGCCTTCTACAGCAGTCTTTTAACTAATGACAAAAAGTAGGGACCAAGAGATTTAATTTCCAGTATGACTTGACACAAAACACTCAACCCCCAGCCGTGTGTATTCGATGTGTTGGGAGTCACCAGGCTTTTGCACAGTCTGGTAAGTTCTCTTTCTTCATGTGCAAGTCTTTGAAACTATGTGGCTTGCTGGTTGAGGTGAGCTCCTGCAAGGAGCAAGGGAATTTGCTCTGAATCTCTCTAACATCTCTTCTTAGTGCAGGTTGCTGCTTGGGAATGGCTGAGGTTGAAATCCTTGAAGGAGAGGTCCCATATCTGGTGCTTGAGACTGATCCTCTTGCAGGACCAGCAGTGCATGTGTGTGCAAAGGGAAACTCCAAGTAACCCAGCCTTTCAGGAGTTCCTTACGATTACGCAGCCCATTTCACATAGAAAAAAACAGACCTGCTCACTGTTCTAACTCTGAAAGGTAGCTTTCTTCCTTCGCTTTTAAAGTTTTGCCATCCTATTTGTTCTCAGTTATGAATGTATGCCCTTATTGCTGCCTTGATGATGGTACAATTAATTTCAAGTTTCATTTTCAATTGCTTTGTTTCCATTGTTTTTAAATATTCTGTATATTTCAGATGCTTGGTGGTGTAGGTCTCATATACTTTCATCAGTTACTGTAGAACAGCACTGATCCACAGCATGCAGAAATCACTCCATTACTCTTTCTGTTCACCTGTATTCCATCGTACAACTGTGCTCTATGTCTCTCTACTTTCCACTGGCTCTACAAAAGCCAACAGCCAGAGGAAGAAAGACAAATTTTTCGCAAAATTCCTCAAGGTGAGAATGGTGCAATCTACATATTTGATCACTTGCATTCTCAAAATAATTTTGCAGTGTCAGCCAGAAGCTCCTAATAGTTTGGACCAGGGTGTCCATTCCACACCTGACCATGAGTATAGTTCCTGAAGAGCTGGTGTCTCAGCCTCTCACGTCACAGCCCAGGGAATCAGCTCCATTAACACCAATAAAGTCCTTTGTGTACACATTAGCATGTTTTCACCCCAACTGTGTCTACCTGAGCCCATGAAACCAAGACGTGCCCTGTGATTAGCTTGGCCCGTCAAGCCAGCAGGGTCTGAACTCCATATGTGCAATATTTTTAATAGCCCATGAGTAGCCCTTCAGAAAGTTTTGCCTACCCACTGCGAACAGGATTTAAGTATCAGGATGTGTGTTCAACAGTGAGGAGAAAGTCTGGGGAACAAATTCTCTTGATCACCTGTGAGTACCAAAAGCCCAGTGGAAAACCTCGTCACTGGTGTGTTGCATCTGCCATAGGAGAGGCAGCCTCATCTTTGTCACAAACAAAAGGAATTGCTTTCAGCCAGGAGTATTATACAGCAAATGTAGGTCAGCTCAGCTTTCTGGGTGGCTTTCAGTGGCTGCACAAAGAATAAGTAAGCTCTCAGCTCCTCTGTTTTAGTTGTGGCTGACCTCTCTTACCTTCCTCAGCTTTCTACTCCAGTTTGCAAAAAAATCACCACCAATCATACCTGGATGAAAATGTGACAGCCACAGAGACCAAGTCCGTGCCATAAGCCACATTTTAAATATTGGTGAAACTTGAGTAAGATGCTGTTGTTACTGCCTGGGCTTCTGACAAGTGTTCCAGAAAGACAGAATCTTATATGAAACCCAGACCCAGGAGATGCGATTACCTTCCATGCACCAAAGCACAGTGCAGGTTTTAGGTGATACAGTGCCTACATGTCCAGGCTTTGCAGAGACAGCTTCAATGGCCATTTTTGATAATCTGTCCCTTTGTTCAGTTTGTTTACTGTTTTCAGTGACCAAGTCCAGACTGCTGACAGCACCTCTCCACCCAAACCTTGTTGGGGTGCTGGGCTTTACACTAAGAATGAACAAACTCATAACACAAAATGAACACAAAAGAAAGAGCAGGAAGTCACTTTGCTCTAAAGAGGTCAGGGATGCTCTTTCAGTGCACCAGAAGTAACATCCTGGGGGAAAGTGCTGGCCCCCAGGAATGCACCAGCTTTGCCCTCCCTAACCCAGTACTGAGACACCATTAATACACAGGCAGCGCCCACTCCTGACCTTTGATTTGCTGGTGTTTCCCACTGCTTTGCCAAGCAGCAATGCCCGTCTGCACAGAAACAAAGCCCTGCTCTGCTGCTGCTCGTCTCTGCACCCTCTGCCACCCCTTTCAGCAGCACTGCCTTTTTGCAGTTTAAATGTTTCTTTTTAGAGTGCCTTTTATTTCCAGCTTGGAGAGCAGGGGGACGAGAGATGGGATAGGGATGCTGAAGTAGTAATTTACATAATCTGATTAACAGAGGATTATCCAATGGCTGCTGAACAGCCTTAGTGTGCTTGAGCTAAAAACCTTACTATTCATTGCTCTCACCACCCTGCAGGATGGCTGCACCTGCAGCACCAGCTAATTCTCTCCTGGGGACTTCAAGGAAGGAGAAAAGCAGGGCATTTTTTTATTACTATCTGGGGGAGGGTTGAGGAGCTGCAGCTTCTTGTGTGCAGTCCCTAATTGATCTGTCTGCATTAGTCTTCAGGAAGCTGAAATGAAAGCTGAGCCAGTTGGCATTATCAGGAACAGCCATCACCTCTGAAAAGGGCCAGCTTGTGTGGCTCCTCCTGGTTTCCCTGTGGGTAGTTCAGAGGGGCCCATCCAGACCCACCACAGAAAGGAGCTGGGTAGAAGGGTCCTGTGCATGCAAAAACCAAAAGCACATTTTCCCTTGTGCTCACCAGTACCCCACGCAGGCAGGAGCGAACCAGACCTGACCTTTGGCCTAACATCAGCAGGGAACTTCTCAGGCTGTAGCCCACACGAATCATGTAGTGACATGGGATGAGTATGCTCAAGGCTTGCGAAGTCTCACACCCAACATGTTATTTTTTTATTGCCCACAAGCTGCCACACTGTCCAGTTATCCAGGGACTTGGCTGGGGGGGCAACAGTAGGAAGGGCAGCAGGACCCACCAGAGCAACCCAGCTGTACACTCAGGGCAGAAGGAATAAGCCTGCAGAACAGCTCTCCCACAAGCACAGTCCAAGATTTCCCATACAGGACAGCAGCTAACTCTTCTGTAGTAATTCAGCAGGCAGGCAAAAAAAAAATCCGGAAGAGAAGGTGAATGCCATAGCTCCTTGGACATACTACTAAACTCAGCAGCACATAAGGGCATCGACGGTGGCTGAGTCAAGCTCTGCCAGAGGGAGGGGGACGTTCAGGTCCTGGTAAGACAAAAGTTTGGCTGCGGGTTTTAATAGAAGCAGGTCTGCACCCCAAACGTCCACCCATTACGAAGGAGTGAAACTCCAAGCTAAGAAACATGTTAACTGTAGAATGGAAAGAACTGGGGACACAGATCTTCCCATAATGAGAAATAGCAGGTAACAAGAGCTGGACCCTCCCACACACATTCACATCAAAGCCAGGGAAAGAGGAAGAATTTGGACATTTTTCATGGACATGTGCAGAGGGACATCTGTAAGGCCAGGCAACTATAAGAGGTTTTTGAACCTTCCAAGGAAACAAAAACTGGACTTTCTAAAATAAAAGAGACACAATGAAATTTAATCCTCCAATAGAAATGCTGCAATATAATCACCCAAGACTAATTGCGAGCCTTTGTTTCCAGGAGCACACTCCACTCTCACAGCTAGGTCCGGAGATGTTGGTGTTGCTTTACATATTCACTCATGCCTGCTGTATTTGTCTGGGGGTCTCTGAAGACCTGCATGACAGCTGACATTCACAGATACCACCTAAACAGATTTGCAGTGCTATGGGTCTTTCTTACTCCTGCCAACAGCAGTGTGAATAAATAATGATATATAGGGGTCTAGTTAAATAGGGAGATTGCGGAGTATCATGAAGTCATCCAGCCAGTTTGTTTCTCCAATTTCTCCTCTTCTTCTGAAGCAAGAAGAGGAAACCAATTCTGACTTCTGGGGGAAAAAGCACAAGAACAAAAGCTGGGAAGCAGCCACCAGATGAGACTTTTTGTGTGTGCTAACAGCACATTCACTGTTATCTCCACTGAGTGGTTTTTTTTTGAGGAGCTGCTGTATGTTGCACAGAGACCAGGGCTCAAACCTTAGTGCTACCTGTAAACAATAACCCCTCCCAGCTGCTAGCTGATGTGATTTGGCTCACATAATGTGAAAAGCTGGACAACAATTGCACCTGTGGGATGTATCATGTTGTGTAAGGTGCCCCGCGTACCATATGGTAGCAGTAACTCCGTGCTCCACAGTAGATGTATCACCAAGGTATTTCCGTGCTTTGGCGTAATTCATATTCCTGGATTTAGCAGTTAACTTGTATCAGTACAAAGGATAAACTGCATTGTGGGGTACAAAAGCTCTCCTGCTTTGAAGTTCATCTCTGTTGCTAAACAAATCCTTCATACTGGCATCTGCCCAGATGTCAAGAGGAATGAGGAACTGACAGCAACTCCACTAGCATTTCTCTGTGCTGCGTGCTGTGGGAAACCTGTTTCCTACAGAGCCTTATTTCTCTGTACAACTGCAGCTTAGTGAGGTCCCCTTGCACAGAATGCTGAATCTAGACCCTTGCCTCTTGAGCAGAAAAACATTCAGAAGGGAAGGAGGCAAAATAGAGGTGAGGGAACTTGCACATGTTAGTGGATAAAAGTCAGGTCCCTTCCTCACTAGGTCTTGTCACTTTAGTGCAAGCCTGTTCTGTATTTTGGAATTAAAGGGCTAGGACTTGGTGCAGATCATCTGGCATCTCATGGTGTCCCAGGAAGGGAGAATGTTGTCACAGGTCACAGACACACAGAGACAACAGCAGCATGTTTGCTCCATTGTGTGTTCCCAGAAACGGACTTTTATATATATTCCCCAGAGCTCAGCAGCCAGAACAATAAAAATTCATCACAGCTGCTATTACTTTTTTCCATGATTCTGTCCCCCAAAAAAGGCAGTAGAGCTATTTAGCTGTCATCTGTTCCCCAGGTACACAAACTTGACCCACAGGAGGTACAGAAGATGCATATACACCATGAACAGAATGAAGGAAAAACCTTCTCCTAAGCAGCGGGCATGTTTCTCACCATAAATCTTCAACCTACAAATAGCAGCAGCTTCTCCCCAGCACACAGCAGACAAAGCTATGGAGCAAAAAGCATGCCAGGGAAACATATTCAAAGGTCAGGGTCTGGGTCCACTGACAACAGGTAGAGGAAAGGATGCATCTGTGCATGTGAGGAGATCGCACTATCATTTCTAGCATTGGAAGTTAGCTTAAATATAGATTGTTGTTCTCAGAAAGGTGCACCAAACCAGGGACTTCCTTTTTTCATTTTCCAGCCCTGCCCCTGTGCCCCTCCTGGCCGACTCAGGCTCCCTGCACAGCTGAACAACTGTTTCAAAACACAGGACAGCTCAGCTCTGAAGCCCCTGCGTTATTTATGAGTTTGGAAATCAGAGCCGTTCGGTTCACTGCCAGTAAATGGCAATGATTGGAAGGAGGGAGGGGTAGGCTTGTGTGCAGCTCTTCATTCTCTATTCATTGTGAAAAGGGGATCACTCCAGCTAACTGGCCCATGGAGATAAGGATTTCAGACAATCTGCATTAGCCTGATAAGCCAGGTTTGCATTTCATAAAGATTATTTGTTAAGAACCTCAGTAAAATAAAACACAGTCAGAAGGCTTATCAGCACAACTCATTTCCACTCACACCCCTCTGCCTGCCCCCACTGACATTTTTTTTCCCTATAAATAAAGCTTCCTGCTTGTGTCCCAGCTCTCTGGGATGAAGCACAGTCCGAGGATGAGAAGCAGTGGGGGAGGGCTGGGGAGAACAAGGAAGAATAGCCTGAAACCTCCCAGCTGCAACTGGTCACTGTTAGAGCCATGGTCCTGATCCACAGTGTGGGAGGGCAGCAAAGCCCACCTGGTGGGTGGTTTGGATTTGTCCCTTCTGGTGTAAACCAGAGCAGCTGGGCTGGTACCAGCTAAGGATCAGATCAGGAAGTAGGAGTTTATACATGTTTCCCTCTACATCATGTTTTCCCCTTTCCTCATATATAAAAAAAAAAAAGGCCCCTAATGTGCAACGTACTGGGGACTCCCAAACCCCTGGCAATCTTCTTTCCCCTCTGCAAACTGGCCTTAGTCAGGCATTTTGCTGTAAACTAACCTTGCTTAAAAATGGAAAACTATTAGAACAGTCCCCTGTGCTCCCCCTTTTCTCCTCAGCACCTTCAGCGTTAGCGGGGAGCGTACCAGAAACAGGACTGTTCTGTTCAGACGGTGCTGCCTTTCCAAGAGGTAGATGCCTGTTTCTGCATAGACCCTGGGCATTATTCAGGTATCACACAGCAATTCAGATTAAAGTCCCTCTCCAGTCCACACTGGATTGTGAGTCCCAGAGGAAAGGGAGCCATTAACAGCACAATCTCTACTACGTTTTGACAGCCAGCGCCATTACAAAGTCACTTAACATATGTAATCTGTTGTTTCCAGCTGCCATTGCTGAACACATTTTTATTAGGGTTTGTTGGCAGAAAGACTTTAGCAAGACAGAAAGTACTCTGGTAGGGCTTAGCATTTCTACCTTAGTACATGCTAACATCGTGGAGTAACGCATCAATTATTACTACGAGTAGGGACAACTCTGTTTTACTCACACCTTTTGTTTAAGGACTCCAACCCTGTGCATGAGCACCAGTGACCATGCACAAAAGTTGTATTAGCCCCATTTCAAACACAGGTTTATCCGTTTCAGGCCACTGTGTAGGTGAAATCTGGGCTTGTGTGGCCCCAGTGACAAAGCCTTGTGTCTCTTCAGTGCAAGTTCTGCTGAAACCCCTTATTTCAAGAAGTAATATGGGAGATGTGGCAGTCTGGGCACCATTCTGGTCAAAATCAAAAGCATCCAGCTCTGGGTTTCAACCAGCTTTATGTCAGTCTGCCAGATAAGATATTAGTAAAGACTGATTAACACTCAGAGAGGCTCAAAAGTCATATG
>WEKW01016890.1:0-54158 GCA_013389905.1 Sula dactylatra | reverse complement strand
GGTTAGTATCTTTATTCTTCTGTTTCATCTGACTGAGAAAAACAGAAATGACATAATTTTATGGAATTTATATAATGAAGCTGCTTTTTAAAAGACCTATTAATGTAAAGAGTATGACTTGAATGCCATATAGGAAATAATGTGTTTATTGTAGTTTCTAACTTTAAAATGTTATTATGATCACTACTGCTGTCTTTCTACAGAACCTATGAAGGAATAAGCCAAGGAAAACATTCTTTTGAAAGTTTTGGCATGAGTATGGAAGGTGTGTAGGGAGGATGCTCCTTTGTGGTACAGAAATACTGAACATGCTGTATTGAGAAATGCTTTTTTGAAGATAGGTGTCTATGAAGCAACTAACTACTTGTTTTTCTTAGACAGTGCTAGGGAGATACAGCGATACCTACATATAAAACAAAATTCTGCTGTCATTAAAATCAATGACTAGAATTTTTTTCTAGTCAATGGGAACAGGATAGTAAATACTTGCATATAAAATTAGAAAATTTGAATGGTAATATAATCATAGAGAGTTGTCTGCTTTTATCACATCAGGGACGATATAAGGGACAGGCATTACTCATCATTACAGGTATGTGAAGCATTGACTTGTAAAAACCAACATGAACAGAAGCATCAGAATTTTGTCAAATGCAAAGTTCCTTTTCTACCCAGAGGAAGAGCCCTATAAAATGTTCTCCAGGTTAAAATAAAACAAGCAAACAGGATGCATCCAGATTTCCCTTCTCTCTGACTGCAATTTCATCTGGAAGAAAAATGTGACAGCAAAAGGCAGAGTTTGATCAAAAAATACAGCGCCATATTAAATATCAATGGCAGGAAGCACTTTCATCTTAAATGGATGAGTACATAGTTAAGATATGACTATTTGACAATGTCTTTTCTAGGGATGGCCATATTTTTTTCAGTTTACCACTTGCAGAAGCCCTTTCTTATTCCAAGGTGATTATTTTTTCAAAGTTCCAGACACTTCTGACATCAGTCCATCTTAATAAAATCAACTTTTATAGTCCGAAATTATAGAAATTAGTGAAGGGGAAAATAGTCCCTAACTGACAAAATATTTCTCATTTCATACTATTATCCTTGATTCCAACTTCAGAATATGAAATGGAATTATTTAAAAAAATATTTTTAGCCTTCTGCCCGTAGGGCTGATCTTTATGAGTTCAGTATGTTTTCTGCAATTAATATTTAGAGTGAAGTTAATGGCCCTTTAAAGAATCAGATACAGGCTGTTGGCAGCAGGCAAGAATTATCACAGTGCAGGACATTTATTCAGTGTGAAGGTACTAAAAAAAAGTAAAAGCATGAAATGGAGGGATAATCTCCTTCCCTCTCAAAACACTAAGCATATAAAAAGTGTCAAGCAGCAGCATCTACCAATTTACAGCAGAGGAAATGTTACATACTTACCTGCTCAAGATTCAAAGATGGAAAAAGCAATTGGATTCTCAGCAATGGGATGCTGGAAAAGATTATAATTTCAGCACCTGAAGTACTTGGAAATAATAAAATTACATACTGATACCCTAAACTCTTACTGCAATGGAAAGAAAAATTAAGTCTACAATCTATATCAACTACAGATAATGATCATAGGACAGCTTCAGTAAAAATAGTTTACTTTATAAATAACAGCTTCTGTATGTCACATTAGTCCACAAAAAGGAACAAAATTTCCTGCAGAAATGGGTTTGTTCAGTTAATTTTTTTCCCTTGCAGCTATTACAATATACTTATCACAGGAGAGGTCATTAGTATTTTTTTCTTTTTTATGATTGCCTGGTATATGCTATCCTGTGGTAACTGCAATGTGTGAGCTATAAAAGACATTAGCCATGCCTTTAGAAATTTACAGGCTAATTGGACAAAAAGCAAGGGATCAATAAGAAATCCAGAAAATGGCACTAATTGGTGATTTGGTTTTAACAGGTTTGTGACAGCTTTAATTAAAATAATTTAGCAATTAAATGCTTCCAGGAAAAGAAAATATTCAGGAGGATTAACAGTGAAGAACACTTGGAGTTCCCTTGGTTTGTATTGTTTCAGTTCATGTAACAAATACAGTGATTAGCTGGAGATTGTTGTGATGCCCTGCCCTACAGATCTAAAAAAAAACTTTTGGAATTATGGAGCAGTACGGGGAAGATACAGATTAAGTGGGGAAGGAAATAAAATGACTTTTGTTATACAAAACCAGAACAAAGAGTAATTTGGAAACGTGACAAGAACCTTCAAGACAGAATCATAATAAAAAATGGGCCAGTCTGAACAAACTTATAAAGACATGTAAGAGTGAATAGATATTTTTCAGGATCAAGCATATATGAATTTTTCATTTCTTATCACCTACTTTGTTTTCTTTTTACTAGTCTTAAATGATGTCATACAATAATCTTAAAGAGACATTATTTTGTAAATTTTAAATATAATTCTCTCCTGCATTCACTAAAAGCCTTTAACAGTTTTATGTGAATGATTGTTGAACTAGATATTATTTTAAAACCATCATGACTATTTGTGACCAATGAAGTCTGAGTTGCTTTTATTGCATACATGGTGTAAGGGACTAAAAGAGTTAATGTCTCAAATGTTGTAAAGTGGGATGTAGCAAACTACAAGCAGGAAATTGATGGANTGGGCCTCACATAGCAAAGTTTATTTGAGGAAGGGGGTTATGACTGCCCGAAAGACCCCTTGTGACCACCCCTTACAATGGCACCTGCACAAAAGATCATGAAACTTCTGGAAGAAAAACCATATAAGCTCACTGGAGGCATAACTGAAGGCGGGGCTTAGACTACAAAAGATACTACAACAAAAAGACTGGAGGAACATCATATCTATTGTCATCAGCGCTGGATCCAAGGGCAGTGATATCTCCCTATCTTTCTCTCTCTCTTTTTCCCTCTTCCCACTCCTGCTTTCTTTTCCTCTTCTTCTTCTTTCACAAATATTCTTAATTAGAACTCCCACCGTCAATGCTTTTCCATGTTTTCAAGTTCAAGTTGCCTTTTCAAGTTCAAGTTACTTCTGTGTTGAAATAAAATGTTTAATTGATCATTTGGTGTCATTTCACCTTAATTTAGTCCAAGGGGATCATTAAAACCTTGGTCGCTCTCCCTCCTCCTTTCAGGTTGGGACACGACACGTGGTCACATAGTTCACGTGTCCCCACTGAAAAGCTCACAGAATGGAAATTCTTTTGTACACCTCAGTACATATTCCCATTTTTACTCCTGTGATCTTTCTTGAATTTGCATATTCAAACATACATTCAAAAATTAAGATAAAAAAGATTGTAGAACATGTTTCCTTTTAAGTATATCATTGAGGAAAACAAAATTTGAAATACTGAGATTTTATATTGAAGATTTCAAACTAAAGGAAATTATTTATAGGGTTCGTTTCTCACAATATTTTTACCTTGTGCATTTATTAAAAGCTCTGATACCATTTTTCAAAAAAAGGAGTGTAACAGAGCACTCATTTCAACAGTTCTTAAGGAATTTCTAGGCTAATCTTTAAATAGATCAAGGTTTACAAAAGCCACTGATTATATCTACGTTAGTAAATAGTGTGTTGCAATAGAAGTGGGTGTGAAGAATGAAAAAGCTGGTGTCATGCAGCTGACAACCTAAATACATTTCAGCAGCATTTACTTCCAATCACCTCTAGTCTTGTTCTACAGATGCAGTACTAGTTCTTGGTGGAGCACATTAGGTGCATTTCTGGAGTGCACCATGCAGTTTAATCCGAAAGGAATCTAGTCTGCGTACTCCAGAACAACTTTCTGATGCATATCAAAGTATGATTACTGAGGGCTGATGGAAGATTTGCTTCCAAAACATATTTGATTGTTGTGGTTTAACCCATCAGGCAGGTAAACACCACACAGCCGTTTGCTCACTCCCCCTCACTGCTATGGGGGAGAAAATCCAAAAAAAAAAAAGGTAAAACTCATGGGTTGAGATAAAGACAATTTAATAGGATAGAAAAGGAAGGGAAATAATAATAATGGTAAAAGAATATACAAAACAAGTGATGCATAATGCAATTGCTCACCACCTGCTGACCAATGCCCAGCCAGTTCCTGAGCAGTGGACCCCTGGGCAGCAGAGCCTTGGCCATCTTTTCCCGTAATTTATATACTAAGCATCACGTCATATGGTATAGGATATCCCTTTGGTCAGTCAGGGTCAGCTGTCCCAGCTGTGTCCCCTCCCAACTTCTTGTGCACACCCAGCCTACTTGGCTGGTGGGGCGGTGTGAGAAGCAGAAAAGGTCTTGACTCTGTGTAAGAACTGCTCAGCAACAACTAAAACATCAGTGGGTTATCAACAATATTCTCATCCTAAATCCAAAACACAGCACTATACCAGCTACTAGAAAGAAAATTAACTCTATCCCAGCCAAAAGCAGGACACAGATTTACACTGAAACTTTAATAAAATGCCTCACCACGTCTTATGGAATAAGCAACGGATGAGTTTTCGTAATAAATCCTGTAAACTGTAGTCTATATTGTGGTTTATACAGAACACGCATCTTTAAAATAGTAAGAAAAATTATTTTGACTTATTTCAATGGTAATTAATCAGAAACAAATCAAGAAGATATCACAATGCACATGCTAAAGGAAAGAGAAATTGTGAATACAATCTGTACTTCAGCATCACACTTTTCTCGCATACTTGGTTGCTCAGAGTCTGTAAGTGTAAACCAGAATTTTTTAACAAATACAAGAAATATTTTCCTTAACTATGTCATCAAAAGCAACAAAATATTTTCTCCACAAAAAAGTAAGAAAACAAATCAACCTGAAGTAAACACCCAGCACAGAAAATTGAAGCTCAGATGATTTAAGTTTAAAGATGTTATAAGCAACAAAAAAATAGGGCCATATAAAAACCCATGAGAATACTTCAATTGTTATTGCTTGCTACCACAGAGTTTATTCTGCATTTTCACTTAAAGAAAAGAAACAGAAGTTCATGTACATATTTAAAGTTTCTGACTCAATGTATGTGTATGTGAAGTTATTGCTGTCAAGAAAGGATCTAGACATGATGGAGAAGGGAAAGAGACTGCACACATTATATACTACTCCTCACATAGCACAAAACATGTACTGCACCACACAAGGCAAGTTCCTTTTCTATTCCCTGTCACTGAATCTGTGCTTATTTTTGAAGCATCAGGTGAACATTACAGTAAATCCTACTAAAATATAAATAAACATAACCAAAGAAAAACAAACCAAAAAAACCCTTACCATGCTTTGATATGTTTTTAGATGCAAAAAGGTTTTCCACAGCCTTGCTACTCTTAAAGTCATGATTATACCTGAAACTCGTTCTCAACATTGCTCTAAATGCATTATCCAGTTGAAAAAGAATGGCTTACATGTTCTTCTACTCCAAAGGTTTACATTTCTAACTTAAATAAAATTTGCTTTGCATGAATTTAATATTTGGGAAAGTGAAGGACTACCACTACTATGAAGAGCCAGATATTGGGCAGGCTTTTATTGTGCCAAGTGTTCACATAGCTCTCGCACTGTATCTCAGCCCTCACATACAAATTTTGCAGCTCTGGTCTTGGCTTATCAAGCAGCAGTTGCCAATAGTGCGAGTTATGCCAATCTACAAAGCCTAAATGGACATACAATTTTTGTTTTTAATTATTACTGTGTTTCAATTTTAGATGAAGATTGATATTTAGACATATCCGTGGCATTAATTTGTGTCTCTGATTTGAACTGTGTCTTGTCACGTTACCGTTGCTGATTATTTTGTTAGAAACAAATATAGATAAAGATGACACCAAATCCCTTATTTTTAATTTCTAAAATAAATCAAGCATTGAATCAGGAACAGTGTTCCTGACTCTTGAAAACATTAATTGAATTGATGCAGAAACAAACCAGATTATAAAAATATAAAAGATCCTTCTAAACTTCTTTAGAATTTGAGACATCAAAGGTTGCCAAAACATTTTCATTTTTAGATCTGTATACTTTTTTCATTAAAAATGACATTTTGTGTTTAATATTATATGAAATTACAGTTTCAGCTTTGACTAGCAGCAGGAATTCAGAACTACAGGTGGTAAGGTTAGCTTTATAATATTTCGAGTCAAATGAAAAGCTAACAGGACAAATCTTTGCAGAAAACCTGTTCTCTTGTAATTTTACAGCCCAATTTTCCTGAGTCAGGAAATTCAAATGTGTCAGGGGAACATCCACAGTTCTGAGCTTTTATTTGAAACCAGCTATCCCCTTCCTTCCAAGACTTTGAAAGTTTGCCCACATATTCCAACCACAAAGTTATTGAGTCTTCATCTTACTTCATCTCATGCATAAATGGCTCTATGGCGTGTCATAACTACAAAGAAAAACAAACTGCCTGTCTAAAAGCAGTGATTCTCCAGACTTGGAGACATGCATTTGGTAAAGTTTGTAGCTGCAGTCTATTGACAGACATGAAAAATCTTTGAGAAGTTTTTGCTGTCCATGGCACACAATAGCCACAGACTATACCATGGAATGGAAAGGAATTAAATAAAAACTTAAAGTTCGAGGAAGAACAAAATTTCTTCCACGGTTTGGAATGCATATAAAAAGGCATTTAGTTTCATTGTTACTAGTTTTAAGTAAAGAATATCTTGTTCTAGCTACTTAGGGATTTGTACACAGGCATATTGTATTTTCTCTGCCACATGTGTCCTGAACTTAATCCCTTCATTGAGCAGGTACCTCTTATTGGAAATATTTTAATTGTGATAATTTTTCTTCATTGGAACATCCTGCATATGACTAAATGTATGGGTTTCTAGATGAGTAAAAATTGCAAAATATATTTATTATTTTCAAATTGAAAAAAGAGTTTTCCATTTGTACTCTGAACATTTTAAAACTTGGGTTATTTGATCCCAGAAAACTAGATAGGAATTTAAATTAATTTAAAATTAAAACATCATACATTCATTTTAAAAAAGTCAACAAGAAATATTTTAAATTGGGGACACTTTTCCTCTGGCAAACAATTCATTGATATCTGTAAAACATAAGCAAAATACCTGAACCTAAAAAAAAAAAAAATCCCAGGAATTTTATCATTTATTTTTTTTTTTACTGGTTTCAGTAGCAGGAAGCAAATGGATGGTAAAACCTGGAATATTGTATTTTTTCTTTCTTCATCCTAAGTGTCTGGGGAAATGATATGAGCACAATATGCATGAGTGACTATTCAGTTAAGCATACTTTTATCCCTAATAACCTGTAGTTCTGTTAGAAAATCTTTACCAAATTCAACAAAGGTGTCTGAAAAAAACGAATTTTGCAAAAGTTTTGTGAAAACAAGCAGCCAGATAGAGAAGAGTATTGCTTTACTGCAAGCTTGAAAGCAAGTCTGCTAAGCAAGCACAATACAGAGTAAACACCAAAGAATTCACAGAAAACCAGTCATCACAAGTTTCACGGTTGATGGACGTATGTTTGTTCTTATGATGACTTTTGCAGTTTTTAAACACACATTAGATTAAAAAGAAAATCACAAACATGGACAATATGGATAAAATAAGAAGAAACAAAACAAAACAAAATATTGCTATTAATTTTTGTGTCTATGTTCTAAATCTTTGTCATTTTTCTTGGATACACTTTGCAGTATTATGTTCTCACAATGAAAATAATCTCATTTTTAGTATAGTCGCTTCCCAGAATTTCCTTCAGGCATCTGTATTTCTCAAGTTTGGAATATCAGGCGCAAATCCATTTAAGAACCAATATAAATTTTCTCTGAAGTAAACAGTAAACAGTGAACTCTTACTGGATTTCCCTATGCTACATAGTGTAGCTTTTTACTATTTTATGGCATCAGATATCAGAGCATCTATTATGCTTACAGCTTTTGACAAATGTGCGTGTATTAGTATACTTACCATAAGATGAGTTTGGTAAGGTGTATGATGGGCCTATGTGTCAGTCTGTCAAGTTATTAATGCTACAGTCACAAACATTGGTTAGAACAAATTTTAAAGAAATTTTGTGTGTTGAGATAAAAAAGCTAAGCCACACCCAGCTTTAATTCACACCACCTAAAAATTAAGCATTTAGCCCCCCCAGTACCCTAACTTGCCAAGGTAGGACATAAAGCTAATGAAAATTTCTTGGTCTAAAGGGCACTAAAGTATTTAAACTTAATTGCAATATTGTTAAAATAGACTCTTATAACCTTTTTCCTTTAAGGAATCTTTCTGGAAATTTCAAAATGAAGCTGTACATTTTTTGGTCTTCTGCTGGCTGACATGGTTTCAACATGGTTTGTTCCTGAACAAGACAGACCTTGGCCCACCTTAATATCAGCATTGAGGGAATGTGATTGATGTAGAAAAGCAGTATATTTTTAAAAAAAAAAACATGTTGAAAAGCAAGTTTTAAAGTTTAAATTTAGTCAATGCCTGATTTTTTTTTTTAAATAAATTTATTATATGAAATCTTCCTAGTTTCTAAACCAGTCATTACTAAACATATATATTTCAAGGAAAGCAGTGCCTGGGATAACACAAATGTTTTGGGGATTAAGAATTTATTTGATCCACTAATTCTTAGTGAATAAACTGCCTTCCAAGTTTTGAAAATAATTTTGATAGCTTAAAAGGAACTTTTTGCTAATGTTTTAAAATGAAAAGACTGAATATAAATATTTTTTTTTCTAATATGAACAATCTTTGTTATAGGCTGAAAGAGTTAAGCTAACAAACCAGAATTTTGCAATGCAAATGCCCAAGCCACCTAGATATTTGCTGTTGTTGCTGTTGCTGTTTTTATTCAACATCATCTTCATTATCATCAAACAAACATGGACTGTCCATTTAAGTCATCTGGGTATTAGTGTCCAGGAACTGTGTATCTTCAAGGGTCTAAAGTAGTAAATATATATTATTTGTTGCCACTTAAGAAGGAAAAAAAAGTAACACCTGTCTGAAGTTTAAAAATGGTATTAGGAACAACTCATCTGCATTGCTTTGACCTTTACCAAATAAGATCAAGTTAAGAAACACAAATATTCAAGTGTTTGGTTGAAGAGCTTATGAATGACATAATAAAATTAGACTTCTAAGATCTGTTCCTATTCACATGATGTCATTGTCTTGTATAAAACTGGAACCTTTTTTCTAAAGATACTCCTAAAAAATTAAATTGCATTCTAAATTAAATTCTATTCTCTTCTAAAGTAAATGGTATTAAATCATAAAATGAAATTATGACTTAATTTGTATTAATTTTGTAAATTCTGTAAATCACCAATATTTATATAATAAAAGAATTTTAATGGAACAAATTCTGATTTAGCAGAAATAAAGTTAGCATATTCTGAATATTACCAGTACTGAAGAAGTGATTACCAACACCTTTTTCTTTAATTTAAATAGTGTTAGACCTGTTTTCAATGTTTAGCATGTTAATTAATAAAACAGTAGAATGCTGATAGTTCCATGGGATTTCTTATATTTTGATCTCCTGTGTAAAATAGTTGTCATTATTTAAATGAATCTAGTAAAACAACATGTTCTCACTTAAATAATCTGGATTTCTAAGTTTATTTTTAATTTAAGAACTAATTATTAAGTAACAAACATTGAGCAGTTACTCCCAGTGGAAAATTTACTTTCAGGATTTCAGCTGATAATATAATAATTGTCAGAATTGCAGCATCTCTGACATCTGAGCTCTGGTCTCTAATCTCTGACAGTGGTGTGTAAAAGCTGTTCTAAGAGAAAGATAATTATTGCACAGAAAATAAGTTAAGAATTAAAATGTCTTTCAAATAAATATTTAATGTTGATTAAAAAATCCTACAATCTTTTATTACTGGAATTTTATAATTATTTGAAAACTAAAAATTTGAATTTAGAATTTAGTATTATGTTAAAAAATGGAAATGCAGTAAAATATGGAAATGGATAGGTGAGCAGCCATTTGACCTTAATGCACTGAGCTCTGTACAAAGCTCTCTACACAGTTCTGATACCACTGGCAATGCTTGCTTTCCTCAGACAATCTGCATTTCTGACACTCTCTTCAATCATTGTCCTTATCAACTCAAAGTATAATATATGGCAGATGCCTTCATCTTCTTCTCCCTAAGATCTTGAATGTTACAGCATATAGTGAATGTTTGACATGTCTGTCTAATATTATTTAGATAGTGTCTCAGGCAAAAACTGCTCAGTTCACATGGTTTAAATCAAAACAGGATTGAAGCAGTTTATTGATTTGCTAACAGTATGTGATTAATCAGCAATCAGTGAACTCTACATTCAGTATCAATATCACTAACACAACAGATGAGACACAATACTAAGCACCTGCAAATTCTTAAATATTCTGAAAAAAATCTGAATAATAGCAGACACTTCTAACACACAAACAGGCACCCCACCCTCCCCATCCCCTCCCAGCGTGGGGGTGCCCCCCAGCACCCCCTGGGCAGACATAGGCGCTCCAGCTCCAGGGGCACCCCTGCCTCCCTCAGTCCCACCACCCCACGGTGAGGCAGCCCCGGGGGGTTGCAGCATCCACCTGCCTGCCCACACTTTTTTTCCCTGGGGTCTCTCCTTCCTTTACAAATCTTCGTGTTCCTTCATACTGCTTTTCAAAATCACTCCTTTGTTTCAAATTCTCTTATTAAACCCTTGGTAACCACTTAATCCAGATGCTGTTTGTAGTCCCCTTCCTCTTTAGCATTATCCGTTCCAGGGCAAACACCATCTCACAACAGGCAGTATATGGTGCTTCACTCACAACCCAATCTTTTTATCCAGGCCATTTCACCAAGTCATGTCAATACGCCTATAGGTAGTATGCTGACAAATATTCCTATTTCTGAGTGTCTGTGCATTAACTCCTCACAAAAATGACCAGAGGCATGAAGATATGTCCTCAGGGCACTGATACTTACATTTCTGTTTCTCATAATTTTTGCTACTCTCTCTATACATTCTCTTCTTCTCTTGTTGAGTATTTGCCTTTTTGAATACCCCTTTTCAAGATGCTTTCTAACAAAGTAAATTCATAGGTAGAAAATAAAGATTTTCTGCCTCATAACAGAACCACTTTGCTAAACAGATCTCCTAATCCAATATCTGTTTACTTTCACTCCAAATACTGTGTTCTACTTGTTATGGGCTTTATCAGCAGTATTCCTGAATATCCTCAAGCCATCTTTTCTTCTTTGCTTTAAATTTCTTACAATATTAGATTAATCTCAAATTCACCATCTGATGTTGGAATGGGATCCAGTTTGTGTTACCTTTTTTTAAACTGGGAGATAAGAGCTCAAAGAAATGGTAATATGTTCAATTTAGCCTTCAAGTTTTCTTCAGCCCCTGGGAACTTGAATTTACTTGGTACCTTCCTTTAGCCTGAAAGTTCATTGGACATTGTAACATAGAAGAGAACACATAACTTTCTCTTATAGCGTATGTTGTGAAATACTGCTGAGACGGATATAAAAACAGTTTCCCTATATTTTCATGGGAGTGAATTATTTAATCTTACCAGAATTAATATCTTCTGAATGCCCCTAAAGTCCTTCCGCAGAAAGATCTTTATTCAGGAAAAGCTTTTGTCTAATTTCAGGATATATTTCAACAAAATTCAGTGAACATAAGCCATATTTTTTATTACATTTGCTCTTTGTTGATTGAAGACCCTTTCTGTACTGAATGTTCTGGTCATGTACCTCCATCTGGGCTCCTGCTGACTGCAGTGGGAAATGGGAACAATCAGCCCCTTGTTAAGTTTGAGCTTCTCTTAAAATGATGACAGCTAAAACTATTTCTGTTGCATGAAGATAGTGGTACACATAAACTGGTGTCAGTCCCCACAGTGCAAACTTATGCCAACTGTTAATTTAACAGCCAGTGCTTTGTCTGTTTTCTTGCACTTTCAAGACTCAGGACATATGGCAATTCTAAGATAGTTAGAAACATTGCAGTACATTTAAGGAAACCCAGGTGTTTCACTTTGCTAAAAATCCAGTTTCTCCCAGCATGAGAATACCTGTAATTCCACACTGAATGATGCCAAGGGGTTTAGTAGCGATGATTTAAGGATATGTAGTATGAAACTAGACTTAAAAGTCTGTGTAAGTTTATATATAAGTAACATATATATAACGTTATACACATGCATCTCAAGTAATGCCTCCGAGTAGTGAAGTACAGAATAATCATGTGCTCTGTTTTAACATAAGTCAGAGAAAGTGGGTAAGCCTCCCTTGCTTAAGTTAATATTTGTCTCAACATTACACATTATGGGACACTTTAAATTGGGGTTTCTCTTATTTCTGCTAAGGGGAGTGAACTGATGCTATGTTTGCAGAAAACCTCTTTCCAGTTCCTTTAAATTTTGATCTACATTTGAAGAGCAGCACAGGCTTCTATCACTACCTACTTCATCATGCTCTTTGTCACACTGTGCAACTCATAGCAGTCCATTCATATGATGGTCCATTCACATTCCCCCTTTAGCCCTGGAGTGGCTCTGATTGTCATTCAGGGATGAAGGTGATACTCAAGTCATTTTACAAGGGTATGTATCTCCCACTGGTCATATTTTCTGGATACATTTACAGAGCTTTGTTTCATGTCTCCTCAGTTCTATGTCTGTTCCTTGCTTTTTCCTTGCTATGTATAGCCTCTCTATATTCTTCTGCTGTGCTTACTGTGTTACAGTGTTACAGGCTGAACTGTGTTACAGACTGAATGATGATATTGACATTGAATTAGTATTGGAAGAATAAAATTTATGCCTAATGTACAGTTATCTTGTGATGTGTCAATGTTAGCATCAAATAGATTTATCTCCACAAATGTGTTGAACCTATTTTAATGTACACTGAGAACAGATGCCCTCTGCTGAAGAGTTCCTTTAACATGTTAAATGGTGTCCAGTTAAAATGAAATAAACTCTAATGTATAGTACATAAACAAAGATAAAAGCAATCTGGCTCAAATATGAAAAGTAGTCTTTATAATGATCTTTGCTGCGATTCACACGACAAATGAGCTGGACTGGGGAAACAAATGTTCAGAAGGGTTAAATCTGTGGAGCCAGTTGTTTTACAAACTGTCCTCATCCCCCTCTTAATAGTGAGCTGTGAAACCATGTCTCTTTTCCAGACCTCAGTCCCACCGGTTAAACGAGTTGCACAGTATTTGATTATAGAATATAATCAAAGTGTTGCAAAACTGAGTGAATAATTCATAATGTGTCATTTATCTGTACAAATTTTGCCTCTCTTTCTGTTTGCCAGTTGTCAGTGAGCAGATTATTATGTTCTCAAATGCATCCCTTATTTGAATTTATTTGCTGAATAATTTCCACAAATGATTCTTATTCTGTGCCTCATCCACAGGCAGTTTGTTATGAGTGTTCAACACTGGAAGATGCAGTTATTTTTATTTATTGGGCATATGGATCATGCATTATTCCTGTTTCTTGAATGGATGATGCCTAGAACAAAATGAAACTTCAATATCAAAATTCTATATTCATTTTCTACCAGTATACACCTAAAATTCTTGGGTAAAAGCCAGCATGCCCCACTAGACTAGAAACTCCAGGCACAGTCTAAGAACATGAGACTGATCCATTCCTTCTCAGATCACCTAAAGTCATATACATACTGCCAAAGAGATTTGAATGTGCTGAGTCTATGAGCAGCCAGTGTGGTGTGCAAAGAAACTACAACTGTTGGGGATCTCATCCTCTCAGTTTTCTTCTGAAATTAATCTGGGCTAAAGTTGCTGCTCAAAAAAGAGGATTATTTCAGTCTTTTCAGATGTGACAAAATAGCCTTATGGACAGATAACTTTCAACTGGGAGGCTGCATTCTAGAGGAATCTGCTTGGAGAGAGGGATTAATGTATACCCCATAAAAGCAACCAAAGCATTAGTCCTTACTGTTAGAGAGAATACTTTCTTTCTTGACTCCTAGTTCTTTTATTTCTGGTTGTGTAACATCCCAGTTTCTAAGGGAGAGCTCAATCTCCTTGGCTTCCTCCTAGAATGCTTTAGGGACTCTACCAACTTTTCAGGTTTCCTCTTAGGATTTGCCATATGGATGGCAAAACCATTGTTATAAGGATAAGGGCCTTGCTGCATCACTGAATATTTCAGAGTGATTACAGCTACCCAGCCAAGAAGCATCCAGCTTAGTGGGAATGTGCCCAGTGAAGCTATGTTTCTACAAAGTTGGGCATTTCTGGGGTGCAAGACTTAATGTGTATAAGACTTAATGAGCCTTATTTGGTGTCTTAGAGGAAGGTATGCACCAGAAGATGAAGTCAAAGACTTGATTAAAAACGTAATTGGGAATTTCTGGAAGTAAGGCTTTCATCCATCTTCACAGTTCTGTAAGAACTTTTGCAATTGTAGTGGCTTGCATAAAAATGTTCACTATAGGAATGAAATTCCTATGCCTCATCTTTTATTATTATTTTCTATGTATATCTCAACATATAAGCCAAGTTCTGCAAACTACTGTGTTGGTAATACCCCTTTGATAATATCTAAGACTTGAGTAATATTCCCCATGTAAAAAGAAAAAAAAGTTTTTAAGAATAAAAATTGCAGAATTGGACATTATTGTGATGCATATAAAAATGTTTTTAATGTTTTTGGGTTACATCACAAGCTTTGGCTTCCATCTTCACAGATTGTAAAAGTCTGGGGAATTCCATGGTCTGGGATATGATACTGATCTGGAACTTGTGACTGATATCTTTAAAACAGGACAGACACTCGGCCTAAATTTTTACAGTTCTGAAAGACAAACAGAAATAATTTACAATTCTGCATGGAACAGGTTAAAGAGGAGATGAGGTACAGTTCTGTTGTCTCAACCTGTTGCATGCACTTCACAACAGAGGTCCACAACTTTCCTTTCTAAAAAATTATGTCATTTTTAAAGAGTCATCACTAAGAGTTGCTGTAGAAGTATGCCCTTTCTCGCAGAGCCTGTGCCCTCTGAATTTTCCATTACTGTACCTAGAACTCATCCATAACTGTCTGTTCTGTCAGAATCTTAATCAATCAAATCAATCAATCAGTGAACAAATCTTGTACTTGCTTTGCATGAACACACTTAATCTTGTTTTCTGTAAGCATTATCAGTGATCCTCTGGCCCCAAACAAGGCACATGAGGCATTAAAATAAGCGAGATTATGCCATTGCTTTATAAATTAAATGATTCTTTGAGCATGTAATTCTTAGCAGAATTTGATTTTATTTATATTTGTCTATAGAAAGTGATATATTTTTCCTGACCTAAAATGAATCTTTCAGCAATATTCAGCTTTGAAAGGCTTCATTCACAGGCGTATTTGTGACCACTTTGGACAGTAAGACTGTAAACCAACTTCATATTGCTAGCTTTGAATTTACTTTGTGTTGGAACTTGCTTTTATATTCATTGCTTTGCTAATTTGCACCCCAACCAGTTCTCACTGCTTCTCAGATCAAAATTACTGATAGCCAGCAGAAGTCCTAGAAGAGTTCCACTCTTTCATTGTTTTGATAGCAGAGTAGTTTAAATACAGCAGCATAAATAGGGATTGTCAAGAATAAATTTAAATTACTTTGGAACATCAATCCATTTAAATGTAATTGGAATGCCATTCTACTTTTGGAAATACCTCCCTTCTAAAATTAGTAAAATTCTGGAAGAGGATAGTATCTGTTGTTTGGATTTCATCTCAGCTCAAAACAGCTGCAGGCCAGTCAAGATATAGTCAGAAAGACAAAGCCTTAGGCCTTCCAAGTTCTGTATTTGAATTATCAATGGCAACTTTGCAGAGCTACAAGATTACAGCATAAATACAAGATAAGGACCGAGACATTTCCTGAAATCTTCAAAGTGCAAATTTGTAGACCTTGAATGTCTATTACCAC
Source organism: Sula dactylatra (assembly GCA_013389905.1). Classification (NCBI taxonomy): domain Eukaryota; kingdom Metazoa; phylum Chordata; class Aves; order Suliformes; family Sulidae; genus Sula; species Sula dactylatra. Next base: position 38,169 of record WEKW01016890.1, on the reverse strand, counting down.
TGCTAGTAACAGGTCACAAGCTTTGCGCTGAGTTTGCCAGGACTGGAGCTTGTCAGGCTTGCTCTGTCCTAACTTTTCTTGACCTGCCTCTAGGTTTGTTTTTCTTGGTTTAACTGTGACAGCAATTCCTCTAACTGACCAGACGTCAAAGGCTAATTTGTTTTCCCTGTGTTTATCTTCATGTGGTATGACCACAATTTTACATGGATAGCAGTAACAAGCAGCTGTTCTATGTAGAATGAGATATTCACAAATCTAAATACCCTAATGTACAGGTATACAAGCCTAGTATGGCAACAGCAGCCTGAGGATGGGACGCACAGTCTGTGGGGTAAACTGAGGGAGATCAGACATGGGATGATAACAGATTGCACAAGGGCACAAGGTTCGCACTGGAGACCCCACAGCAGTAAACAACAGTAAAGAACTGGAGCAGGACAAAGCTTGTTCGATGGGTAACAAAGATAATAAAGAAATAGTATCTAACATATGTAGAAAGCACCGTATATAGCAAGTCTGAATATAACATGGAGCTTCATACCAAAGAAGAAAGAGCAAAGGTTTAAAAGAGTGTTAGCAAACATATAAAAACTACCTGGAGTGGATCTCTAAAGGAGGATTTAAAAAGCATTGACGTGAACATTATATTCCTTTTGGTGAAGGACTCTGACAATGCAACATAATCCAGCCCTGCCACCACCACCATCACAACCAGATTGAAACCATTGATTTTAGGGTTCTAAAAGAATTATATCTGGACTAAAAGTGTAACAGAAGAGAGAGGCTGAAATATTTAACTTTTGCAACAAAACAAGAGCTACTGTATGTAAGCACCACAAGTAAAAATTTGGAAATGCAAAACTGAAAGATTAAAGAGATACTAGTTCATTCTTTACAATGAAACAAAACTTAAAATAATTCCACACTGATGGGAGTAAAGGTAAACTTGTTCATGATCATTTAAATGTCTTCTTTGTGCCCTGGTAGATATACAGATGATATGAGAGATCTATTTCCAAGATATGAAGTGTGCAGAAATTATTTTAGACTGCTGAATAGTAACACAGTTTTTAGCTTTATATGATCACAAAAAAAAAAAAAAAAAAAAAAGAAAGAAAAAGAAAGAGATTTCTCCAGTTACTGCATACATAGGTCTTTTTCTAGTTCCAGGATATGGAGTTTAAAGTGGCTGAGTGAGATACCTGAGGATCAGGTCCATTTTACTTGTAAGACTTAACATTGACAGCAAAGAGGAAAATGCATATAAGTAGCTGATCCTTTTACTTTACAAGAAATGGAAAAGTAAATTTTTAAATTATGTTCCCAGTTTACATTAAAATCAGCATAGAATAAATTTGATCCTCATTTCTATAGCATTCAACTTAGTGGGGCTCCATTACTTAACTAGGATATTTTAATATCACAATGGTGAAAATAATAATTTGGCACAAGAGCAGTCCATGCTCAAATAACTGGTGCATTTTGGATACCACTATGTGGAGTTTTTCAATAAATTAGCACAGACAATTAAGCACAGGTGTTTTGAAAGGATCTTGTTAATTCTCCAAGATACCAGAATTTATGAACAGAATGCTTTCCTCTCCCTAGGAGAAATTCCATTTAAAAAAAAAATCCAAATTCTTTCCCAACTAATGATAAGTAACTGATATAACAAGAACTGACAGGTCACAACTTGCTCCTTCACCCTAATTCAGAGCTGTAGATTTCATAAAGTTTTAAATGTGTTCAAATATGAAAAAAATCAACAGGAAATTCCTGGTTTAAAGCACCTGCTGTCTTCATCTGAACATTCAAAATATGAAAGAAATGAACATTTAAAGTACCTCTCTTGAACCATACTGATAACTGATATTCTGAAAAAGTCTGTCTAGTTAAAGCATATTTTAAAAATGTAGTCATTTAATTCTCAGATATGATTGCATGGTAATTCATAAATCAAAAGCATTTTTATAAATGTGTTAGCACACAAAAATGTCTTTCTTAAAATGTATGCTAGCACTGTATTCACAAAAAGAACTCCAAACAAACAACAAACCAAGGTAAAATACACTTTTTTTTTTAGTAAAGAAGGAATGCAAGTGAAAAAAAGTCTCCGTAAGTACTGCAAAATTATTACTGTAAAACCACATTATATTCTATGAACAGTCATTTAAGTATTGCAGAACATTAACAAGCAATGATTTAATACTATTTGGTTTCTCCAACAATTTTAACAACTAATATTACAGGAAGGAGTGATTGCTAAAATACCAAATTTTCAGCTCCTGAAGAGCAACCAAAGAAAAGTTGATTTAATTAGTACTGAAGATTTAAGCTTTGATTCTTTCCCTTGTAATACATTTAATTATATTTATCATGAAAAAAAACAATAAAGGAAAGATCTCCAAATAATATTTCTTAGGAAGACAGGCAAACTCTTTTTCACTATTCTAGTTATATTCATATTTAGACATTATAAATATTTTCACAAGAACCAGACACATCATGAAAATTTACCAAGACATGTCTAAAAAGTAATTAACATTAAATAATTTTGAAAGGATCTACTTCACTGCCCCCAATTTTGAATTTCTTTAGAGGATATTGATTTTGATATTTCATCCTGATACAGTCAAAATATCTCCTGATACATTCAAAATGTCTCAGAAGTGCTTTAAGAGATTGAATTTTGAGGGTTTTCAGGCATGAACCCTGTCTTCCAGGCTGCCTTCTTGGATCACCAAAAGTTGGAAAAACACTGGGGTCTGGAAGGAAATACAGACCTGGGTGCCTGGGAGAGAGAACCCTAGTGCTTTCAAGCCTGTAACTCCTGAGTAGCTTGGTAACAGTCTGGAATCCTTCTCACTTCTGAACAACCTTCAGAAAGTCTTTTCAGAAATCTTACTAGTGAACAAGCTTCGGCAAGCTTCTGATGTCTGCCAGTCAAGGAGGGCTGTGTCTGCTATCTGCATGGTCTGATAATAATTTAAAGTAGGATTTGACTCTAAATGATCTTTGTAAAAATTTAGTGTTAACATTTGTCTATCATTCTGTACAAGCTAGGTGTCACAATGTCGCCAGTTGTTCTATTCTAGCAGAGTGAAAAACAGAGGAAGTAAACCAGGATGATTTCTTCATACACCAAAATATATTTTTTTCTTATCTTACCATCATGCTCAAGCCTGTAACTTTCAGTTGGGAGAGTAATTTAGAAAAATGAAAAAGTTATTTCTCTTTCTTGAAAATATATTTGGCATTTGTGGGGTTCTTGGGTTTAGGCATAACAAAATATTCTTTGGTATTATATGGTAGTAATCTTTGAGACCCCTATCATGAAAACACCAAGGAGTCTAAAGGAGCACTAAATTCAGCTGGCTAACTAATATTCATCACATATTTTTTCTATATATATTATATGAATCAACATATGCGTTTGTATTTACATCTGTGTTTGAGCACATGTACAACTGTGTCTTTTCATGTTTGGACCATGAGGGAAAGATAACTAATACATCCTCCAGAAGCTGTATTCCTCTGTTACATTTTCCAATGGATAATCTGAGTTTAAATGAGAGTTTGGGTTGGTTGCTAACATGGGAAAACATTCAATATCAATCAAGAGTTTGTAATATGGAGTATCATACACTCAGCACTCATTATGAATTAACAATTAGCTGCTGTGAGTTTAGAAACTCATACAGAAAAGCAATGAGCTACAGTCTTCGGCTTTCTGAGTACTTTATTCCCCTACTGATCATTAGATATTATGAATGTCAACACCTTGACAATGGAAAACGGAGAAAGTCCTAGCATAGACATCTGAGTTTACAGATTATTAAAATAATTAGATTTCAAAAATTATGATTTAATAATGCTTGTCTTTACTAGCCTATTCTTCCACTGCAAAAATTAGAATGACATTTGCATTTTTTTTATATCAGTTTGATCTTTTTTTTGCATTCATTTTAATATGTGACTGACAACTCCTTAGGGCTACAGAGGTTGCTGCATGCAGAATTTTAATCTTTAAAAGACTGTATTTATATTGCCATTAGAGAGCAGTAAGTAGCTGTCTTCTTTTAAATTTAGACAGAAAGTCTTTGAGAAAGCAGGAGAAATTCAAACTTTTTGGTCAGAAAGCAATATACCTTCAAAGTGGCTGCTAGGAATACAGCTAAGATATACCAACTCTCTACTAAATAGCATGTTAAATTGTAGGTTCTTTTGTTCTTAACAATTAGAACCACAGAATTATAGAATCATTAAGGTTAGAAAAGACCTCTAAGATCATCAAGCCCAAATGTCAACCCAACACCACCATGCCTCCTAAACCATGTCCCAAAGCACCACATCTATGTGGTTTTTAAACACCTCCAGGCATGGTGACTCCACCACCTCTCTGGGCAGCCTGTTCCACTGCCTGACCAGTCTTTCAATAAAGAAATTTTTCCTAATATCCAATCTAAACCTCCCCTGGCACAGCTTGAGGCCATTTTCTCTCATCCTATCACTTGTTATTTGGGAGAAGAGATCAACACCCACCTCACTACAACCTCCTTTCAGGTAGTTGTAGTTCCTCACATTTATAACAAGTCTATCACATTAGTTGCTGAATATCTGTCATTTAGAATCTGTTTTATAGTGTAGTGAAAATGTATCTTTTTTGATACCTTCTCTTTTCACCAACTTTCTTCCCTTGCATCATAATCATATTGCCATCAGCAGATTCCACAATGTTACATGCTCCATTGCATCTCACTGTCCCAAACTGTATACAGTATTCAAATATTCTGAACAACCCTGTGTAGAAAGATATGTTTTTCTGTCACATGTTGCATGATATTTTCATAAGAAATACAAAGTCAACATAAAGTCTAGTTCTTCCTCAGAACCTTTGTACAATCTTTCTAGCCAACCTTTTATGCACATGTATCTCTGCATATTAAGTTGCTTCATTTCCTTAGACAGCAAATGAATATCCTAACATTCAGTTAAAGTTAGTTAAACAATCTGATATTGAATAATTTAGAAACACATACATTTTCTAAGTTTTTACATGCATGACTGCTGCTATGTGATACAGGAAGTTATATTTTACATACTAAGAAATTTTGAGTTTCAGTATCAAAATGACAGAAGGTCTTTGTGAATAACTGATGTTTCTGCACAACCAAGCCTAAGACTGAAGCAAAATCCATTAAAATCCCCCTGAATTGGACACATATTACTTCTTACATAATTAAAATCAGGGAGGGGTAAGGGGAGGGACACAGTCCAAACAGATAGTATTTTTTCCAACACTTAAAAAATCATGGCAAAAATCAAGAAAATTAGTCCTGCATTTTTCTAATGGTTTCCACAGGTACTCTAAAAGCGATATTGCTGCCTTTTGGTCAGATACCTTATTGGTTACAACACTCATTCAGGTTGTTGGAGACCTAACATAGCTAAGGTCTGATTTGGGTTCACTTCTACAACTCCTGTCTCACAGAAAAGTAGACAGTTTCAAACTGTTGAAACAGTAGATAATAGGTAAACATAGGTACCTCTTTCAAGCTGAAAGTGTTTAGTCAACTTAGAATGACAGATTTGAGCTTGTGAATGAAGTTTTTATGAAATAAATGCATATTCAACTCTGGACTTTACAGGGAAATATTTAAAGGCCATTCTTGTTCTTGGACAGTTTTGGTAACAATGTGGGTAAAACTTTAATAGGTTTTGTTGAAGAAGCATCTTTCAAAAAGGCATATTTATTTTCATCTTATTATGTTTTCTCACAGAAAATTTATCTTTTTTTATTTTTACCTGAATTATATTTTTATCTATTTTGCTGATATAAAATTTAACTGAACATGGCTTTCTTCTTAAGGCACGTATTCCTTCATGTTTTTTGTTGTTTGGATTCTCTTATAATGTTAGGACAGTAACTCTAAAGGCGTTTTAAAGAGGTCTTCAATTTTTATTTTGGAAGCAGTTTTTAATGCTTCCTTTAAAAGGATCAGTCAGTGCAATAAAAAAGATAAAATAGTTTAATGAAGTTTTTATTTTATACTCTTTAGAGCTACTTTTAAGCTGAATATCCATTCATTACAAAGAAACAGACAACATTTCTCAATTGAAAAAGACAAGTGGTATGAAAAGACCAGTGTGAGTGGCTTGCTACAGACAGTTCTTTATGGATCAGTAAGTTCTTCACAACCATGCTTCTAATGGGCCATCACAGAGCAATCTGTTTAATGGTATTACAGTCTAATCAGATGTGGCACCTGTCAAGCGTGCCTGATTTAGCTCTAACAACTGCTAGACTACATATCAGGACACAGGTAGACCAGTTAACAACAATATAGTCCAAATAGTACTGAACAGTGTCAATAGACACAAAAACATGGAGAGAGTTGTAATGTCTGGAAACACAGAATTATTTATAAAGTGCAAAGTTTTTATTATTTTGATGATTAAACATTCAGGCTACTAGATAAACTTTATGCTAATACTATTAGCCTACTGTCTGAAGGGAACGATGTCTCCCTTTGCATGACTTGCTGAGGGCATACAAACAGGAAATGGGAAAAGAAAAGTGGGAAAATAAGCTTGAGTGACTGTTCTGTAAGAATCAAACTAGCAGTGTCAGCCCAGAAGAATAAGCTTACTATTTGGAATGTCTTTTTATTTTCCATTTTTGATAAAAAAAAAAAAAAAGAAGGAGATGTATCTAGGAAAACCTATTAAGAAGATAGATGGATAAGAGATGAATTCTGCACAAAAATTGCTGGTAAGATTTACTTTTTCAGTACTGTTCTGAAAGCCTCATGGTATCTCTGTGTTTTGTTAGACAAGTAGTTGTTCTGTGTATGTGAATCTTTCTGTACCTACTGAAACATTTGCATACATTATCTTCTTTTTTCATGTTTTGTTAACAACCTATGGAAATAAACAGACACATGGGAATGTATCTGAAATAGTAATGCTGAAAACTCCAATTTTCTGTGTAACTGGTGTGTAATTACAATATGTCTCTCAAAAACCCAGCTGACTATCAGATTCTGCCACTACATTTTAACCTTGACTGTGACTGACCATCTCCAGAGGGGAGATGTCTTTTTCTAAGTCTTCAGAAACATTTAGGCATTGGCCTCTCTGCTTGTATTACCACACAAGGATGCCAATTAATGTCATTTGCAATGTGAATTCTTGTCCATTAGAAATGGGACTAACCCCAGTAAATCATTTCACAAAGGCCATTGAATAGCTAACAAAGGGTAACACTTTCTGTCACTACTGATCTGGTACAGATGTGAAGAAGTGATCTAGAGGTGTAATGCTCTGTCTTATTACCAGCTATATGAGCCATTCATCCTATTTAACTTTAATTATTTACTTTTGTATTACACTTGTTTCTCTTTGTTCAGGAAGAAATGCCCAGTCTTCAGCAATTCTCAAAGACAATTGAGGTATTTTTTTTGTAAATCTAATATTGTGTCTGTATGTTAGGGGAAAGAAAGATAAGTTAAGCATTCTTCTTCCACAGATAAATATAAGGTACTGATTTTCTCTTTTATTCTGTGTTTCATTCTGTTACATTTTCTTTTTCCCATTCTTAAGATAAGAGAAATGTTTCCAAGTGCCAGGATAAAAACATGATAGAATCATAGAATCATTAAGGTTGGAAAAGACCTCTAAGATCATCAAGTCCAAAGGTCAACCCAACACCACCATGCCTCCTAAACCATGTCCCCAAGTGCCATGCCTACACATATTTTAAATACCTCCAGGCATGGTGACTCAACCACCTCCCTGGGCAGACTGTTCCAACCCCTGACAACCCTTTCAGTGAAGACATTTTTCCTACTATCCAATCTAAACCTCCCCTGGCCATTTCCTCTAGTGCTATCACTTGTTACTTGGGAGAAGAGACCAACACCCACCTCACTGCAAACTCCTTTCAGGTAGTTGTAGAGAGCAATAAGGTCCCTCCTCAGCCTCCTCTTCTCCAGACCAAACAACCCCAGTTCCCTCAGCTGCTCCTTATAGGTCTTGTGCTCTAGACCCTTCCCCAGCTCCGTTGCCCTTCTCTGGACATGCTCCAGGACCTCAATGTCCCTCTAGTAGTGAAGGGCCTAAAACTGAACACCGTATTCAAGGTGTGGCCTCTCCAGTGCTGCGTTCAGGGGGTTAATCACTTCCCTACTGTAGCATTGCCTGGGGTTGTTGTGACCCAAGTGCAGGACCCGGCACTTGGCCTTGTTAAACCTCATACAGTTGACATCGGCCCATCAATCCAGCCTGTCCAGATCCCTCTGCAGAGCCTTCCTACCCTTGAGCAGATTGACACTGCAACCCAATTTGGTGTCAGGTGCAAATTTACTGAGGGCGCACTCAATCCCCTTATCCAGATCATTGATAATCTTATAGCATCTAAGAGGATGAGACCATTTGACTGGGGGCATTGTAGCTCACAATTCTGACTGTATTTGAAGGGAGACTTTGACATCTTGATCTTCTGTTGTAATACACTAGGAAAACAAGGACAAAAATGTGGGTAGTGTGGGTAAAAATCTTTGGGATAAGATGGCTAATTCTGGTCACAGTGCTTTCAAATAATGAGCTCATTCCTCACCTATTACCATTGTAGCAAGTCATCTCATTGCGTTTCAGCACTCTAGCATCTCAGGACACATCCTACCCATTTTAAGCATCTCCAAAACTCCTTTTAGTAGTTAAAACTCTACTGAGTATTGAATAAAACTCTCAAAGACAGAGAGACAGAGGGGGAGGGAAGAAAGAAGGCAGAGGGAGGAGAGTGTACTTGTAAGAACCAATTTTGACATAAACCCAAGGGAAATATGTTACGTTTTGATTTGCATTACATTGACATATTTTGAATATACTACATCAGAATTGTTGTGGGTTAATCTTTACTTTACACAGTAAATATTGCAGAAATATTAAACTGAAGCTTGATTTCCTGGAGGTCAGCTCAGCAAAGACTGCTTTATGCATAGATTTTAGATAGGGTAGATGAGTTCATCTAGGATTACTCTCCCAGTCACACATGCCTAACTTCTGCCTACATGTACCTTTAAAGTAACTGATACACTCATCTTTCATCTTTCTTATGGTCTTCACAGTTGTTCCCAGAAGCCCTAGGGACACACATATGCAATATAGTTCCAAATCTTGTATTAAGAATGGCAAAAATCCTTGGATCTTCTTAACTTGCATTGACTACAGGACTTGGAGGAATACATACATTCAAAAAGTCTTTTGATTTCTCTAAACCAAGAATTATGCACTTACCCAGGGCCTAAGGAGTCAGGAGCAGGATTTAGATCTGCCAACAGGATGTTGTAAGCTCCTCATGTTAAGCACAAACCTTACGGGTTTAGGACCACATTGTCATTTCTTGTAAAATGCTTTTGATAGTAATTGTATTTACATAAGGAAATAATAATAATAATAATATAATAAAGTTATCAAAGCAGGTCTTCCTTCTGTCATGCCTTTCAGTCTTTCCTTGTGATCTATTTCTCTTACATGATACCTGTTTTTGCAAAATTAAAAGGACGCAAGTATGACTAGGTTGTACTGATGAAACACTAGTTGAGTCACCATAATCATGAAGCCACATCTTTAACACCTTTGAAGAAGAACAGGACACNTTGAAAGAAAAAGCACAGGATGATTTCAGAGACCTGAAGCATTTATAGAATTGTGGCACAGCCTATTGCAGATACCTGTGATTGATAGCACAGGTGGAATAATCTTTAGATTACTTACAAGACAACAAAAAACCCCAAACTAAATGCAGACATGTCTCTTTTTTTCAGGACTGTGTATGCAAAACTGATCACTCTGATATCCTATACTGATACTAAGGCATCATTTTGTTATCATGAAAGGGAAATGTACCTCTGTTTCTTCCACTGGTACTGGTACCCCATCTCTGAGACCCAGCTATAATTGGCATATGACTCAATCTATGTCATGCCCTTATGGCAGGAATATCTTCAACAGTCTTTTAAGCAGAGTTCATTGACAATGGAGCAAAGCAAACTAGACAAATAGAGCCTGGTCAAGGTTATTACTCTATTTAAATTTTATTTTCTATATCTAAAAAGTACATAATTATCTATCTACATTGCTATGAATATTTATTTAGTTAATATACACAGAAATGTATTTTATATGTAGCAGAAATATAGAACAGAAAAATTCATCAAATGTATTACTGTGGCTTAAGTTATTCAATAATAAGTCATCTGCTATATGTACATTTTTCAGCCTGTAGCAACAGAAAATAATGTGACTTTGCTTATCAGTAAGCCTCTTCTTATTTGGTAATTAGTGGTGTTTCTTAATTTACACACTCAGCACACCAAGAAAGTACAGACAGGTGTTATGACTGACAAATGGTGACTTGTTAAGCAATAATAATTTTACAAGTATCTGAGTCCTATCTTATATTTAGATAGTATAATTAAGATTTACCATCTCAGAAGGAAACGGGGTTGTTATAAGCACAAGCATAGTGAAATTTTATTTGTGTTTTTCTTCAAGACAGTTTAGGCAGAAACATAGAGAATATAAACACATCTATTTTGGTTTTGCATAGGGTACATGTGTTAGGATTTTAATTTCTTTAAGATTCCTACTGAATTTTATGAGACCTTTGAATGTCAAAGTATTTCTACAAACTAAAAAAATAGTCCTCTTTTAACAAGTCCTCCAAATTTGGCTTTCCTACAATTTAACCATCTGTTTGTGCTGGACCTGGATCCCTGTGATACTGGCAATGGCCAATATTGTCTCAGGTGGTGAATGGAAGAGAAGAAATGGTGACATATGGTAGTAGGATGCTTAATCCAGCCGAGCAAAAACAAATTATACTACATAAAAACAATTACAGTTTATCTTTTATGCACTGAACATACAGAATGGCATTTTAAAGATTTTAGTGGCTTACGTTTTTTAAGGAATTAGTAAAAAATTAGTTAAATATCTTTAGGCTAAAAATAGACAAAAATAATTTTTCAACCTGCATTCTGAGTTAGGGAGTAAGAAAATTGTTTATATGCTAACAGTTTAGGTGACGAACTTCTACTAAAGAGTGTAAAAAGTTTCCCTTGATAGTCAACAGATGTATCTCAGAAAGGGTATTTAGAACACCTAAATTAATTTACAGGTGTCTTCCTTATGTGCTTTAAAATATTCTTCATAGTCTTTAAAGTAGAGAACTGGAAAATTAATGTTAAATATTCTTATCTTCTCACAAGAAGATCCAGTTTTTTTTAAACCTATGCTTTTTAGCTACCCACACTTTTTGGGAGCAGGATATGGAAACAGGCCTTTCAAACAACTAAAATGGGCAGCTACTGTAATGAAATTGCAGAGAAACAATTTTACCTCCCACATCCTGTAAAGCTGACAGATTCTGCATAGCGATGCAGACAAAGAACATCTCCTTGTGGTGGAGCACTGTGCTTTGTCCTACTCAAGATAAGTGATCATTCTTTGTACGAAATCTTCACTCTGATGCCCCATCAGTCAAAACAAGCCCTATCTAGAGACTGATGTGGTCATTTATATTTGTATATTCTATAATCCAAATAATGTGCAGAGAAGTCACACACTTGTCAGGCAGAAAAATAAAAAAAAAAAAAAAGGAGAAAAAGAATCCATGCACAAAGAAAAGCAAAAGCAAAACACTCCCCCTCCCTGTCCCCCCAGCCCCTACATTACAGCCATGGAAAAAAGACCTGTCCAAGGTACAATCCTTTTTCCACAGACAACCTCTGAAAAATGTTAATCTGCTTAATGCATAAGTGCTGTAACTAATGCATAATTATGGTTTCCACTTAATATATTTTGTATAGTGTTCTGCATTTAGGTTTTCTGAAGAAATGGCCCTATGGATACAACAGATTAAAATACCTATGACATTTTAAGGGCTGGGTTTAGGGCTCAGTACAATGAAGTGGAATGACATTTAATTACTGATGTGCAGCCATTCATTTCAGCTAATTATGATCCCTGGAGTTTAGTCATCATATATAATTAACTTTTACTTTCATAAAAGCTTAATGTGCTGCAAAAGCAGCAATGGCTGTGAATGTTACACTTCAGGATTACTGACAGAGTCCAAAATGAATTCTAAAACACAATTTTTCTCACTAAGTGTTAATATAGCCATCTGCTCTTAAACAATGTAAATTACTTTTAATAGGAGCACAGATAACATTATCTATGATTTTTTTTTTAATTTCATGGTCACAGTAACCACAGTATAAGCAAGCAGGAGAATAATTCAGCCCCAGACAAGCAATCATAATCTATTCAAATAAAACTAGCAAAAAGACTGATGAGCAATATTTGAAAAGCCAGCTGGGTTTTCTTTTGTTTTGTTTTGTGTTGGGTTTTTGTTTTGTTTTGTTTTGGTTTGGTTTTTTTAAGAACATTTTTCAAACCAGTGCAATTGCTAAAACTTGATTTGATTTGTATTTCTAGAGCATCCTAATAGTAACTATGAAATATAAAGGTCCATGTACAGCTATTTACCAAACATAATGGTTTTGTAGGAAGCAGGTTCACTACCTCATGTGTGTAGTCAGCTTTTACTGATCTTTGTTACAGAAAAGGGAAAATAGATCAAAGCTCTTAAGTAAAATCAGAGAAGAATTGTATTCAGTTACACCAAAATCTTGGGTTATGCTTAGCAAGCCAATTACAGTATGTCTGTATGATACAATACAGTCAAGTGCAGGGACTTACCAAATAGCTCTGAGTGATTGGGTGGGTGTCCTGACCCAATGCTGGAGGGGAGAGGTTTGATGTGATCCCAAGAGCAAGATTAAGACACAAACAAGGTCAAATGCTGTATGCCCAAAACAACTTTTATTACCAAAAAGAAAACAGAAATAATAGCTATAGGATAGGATAGAATAACAGGTCAGAAATCAAGCAAGCAGTCAGAATAGAGTTGCAAGAATAGTCACCACCACGGATCTGTGGCGTCCCGGAGGTCCAAGCCTCTTAGTGCTTCGGGGGTGGGCAATCACACCAGGGTCTATCTTAACAGTCCTTTTATCTCTGCTCAGGAGCTTCAGTTTCTGACAACAGTGGTTGCTTCCAGGGTGACAGCGCACCTCCATATTCCTGATTTGTGTCCTTTTAACTGCTTAGTGAAGAGTTACAACTTTTTACCTAGACAAGCAAACCACAGGTCCGTTTCTTGCACAAGCAATCTTTTGAGACAAAAGCTCCACAGTCCAGTCTCTTACAGTGGGGGTTCCAAAGCACTGTCACAGTTTTGGTGAAACTTTCTAATCAGGCTAAAATAATCCATTTCTCAGTGGCATTACGTTGCCTATTAACAGCATGCTACCACATATACATGGAACAGGTATATTCAGTATAACCCTGGAGAACCCAAAACATCCATACTCTTTATTTATGATATTTATGAAGGTTACTGCTGAACCAGAAAATTATTTTAACAATGTTGATGGCACTGGCAGAGCTCAAGCTCAGGCAGGGGAGGCAACAGGTACATGGCCAGGAGGCAGGCACTGAAACCAGCTCAGCCCAGCTCCAGCCAAGGTGAGCCCAGGCCAGCCCTGAGACTGCACTCTCAGGTCAGGAGTACAGATCTTTATACAAAAAAATAGCAAAATCATTTTTACTGGGCTACAATGTAGTAGCTGCATTGCCTCACTGTGTGAAGAATTGCAGAGTAACAGAAGACACTAGTCCTAATTAATTAAAAAACCATGTAAAGAAGGTACTAATAAAAATAATATACTTTTATGAACCTTTAATAAAACATAGAACACCTTTTACAAATGCAAGAGAACATAAATTAGGCCAAAGACCAGGAGGAGTTGCCAGTGGCAGCAATAGGATGGAAATGATAAAAGTGAAAAAGTTTCTGAAACACTCTGACACTCTTTAAGTTGGCTAACTTTAGCCACAGCACAAAAAAGCAAGATAACTCAGGAAACCACAGGGTAACATGGTTAGACTAAAGTTAGGTCTCACATACCTGAAAAAATGTTCCTCACATATTTATACTGTTGCAGATTTATGTTAGAGATGAACTAAAATTCTACTGAAAATAAAATAGAATTCTGCTTTGAGATGTTTTCCTTTTCACAACAGAATCTCATTCTTGTTGAAATTCTTATTTATAGATACAATGGAGGGTTTTAACTGAAAATTGGACAAGGTTTCCTGCTGTCCTGGCTACCTCATAGAATTTCTTTTAAAAATTAAGAAATTACACATTTTCCATGGTAAGATTCCTTTCTCTGTTAAGTTGATAACACTATATTGCATACACATGCATTTATTTAAAACCATATTGCATTATTTTGAAATTATTTTTATAGTCTTGATGAAAGTATTTCAAAATAATTATTTAAAACTCACTCCTGTAAGCTATTTTTCTGTCATCATGGCAAGTCTTTCAAACTCTAGAAGAAAGAACATGTCTGAGTCAGTCAGCTTGAATCTTACACGACAAAACTTTAAATTCAAGATTAAGGACACCATCTATGTGAACAACATTAAATATTGGAACAAGCATCCAGTATCCTTCATGTCTCTATAGTGATTTTCCATGTCTGGATTACTATAGAGAAGTACAGTTGTCTTTTATAATATGGCTTCAGCCAAATTGCGTTGTTTTGTTAATGATAAACCCTAAGATACCAGGTTCAGTACAGCTATAAACTGCACAAGAATAGACACCCTTAGGCAGGTAGGAAGTCAGGTCAAATCATTCTTGTTTCCCTCTAGTCACAAGTGCAAAGAATCTGTGGAATTATGATTTGACCCTTGAAAAGACTCAGTCAAGACTTCAGCAGTGTGCCCAGGTGGCCAAGAAGGCCAATAGCATCCTCACTCGTATGAGGCATAGTGTGGCCAGCAGAAGTAGGGAAGTGATCGTGCCCCTGTACTCGGCACTGGTGAGGCTGCACCTCGAATCCTGTGTTCAGTTTTGGGCCCCTCAGTACATGAAGGACATTGAGGTGCTGGAGCATGTCCAGAGAAGGGCAACGAGGCTGGTGAAGGGTCTGAAGAGCAGGTCTTATGTGGAGAGGTTGAGGGAGCTGGGGTTGTTTAGCCTGGAGAAGAGAAGGCTGAGGGGAGACCTTATCGCTCTCTACAACTCCCTGAATGGAGGTTGTAATGAGGTGGGTGTTGGTCTCTTCTCCCAAGTTACTAGTGATAGCACTAGAGGAAATGGCCAGGGGAGGTTTAGATTGGATAGTAGGAAAAATGTCTTCACTGAAAGGGTTGTCAGGCATTGGAACAGTCTGCCTAGGGAGGTGGTTGAGTCACCATGTCTGGAGGTATTTAAAAGACACGTAGATGTGGTGCTTAGGGACATGTTTTAGTGATGGACTTGGCAGTGTTAGATTTACAGTTGGATCGATCTTAAAGGTCTTTTTCAACCTGTATGATTCTGTGTATTTTGTGCAATATTTCATTTCTTTCTTGTGTCATGTTGCAAGAACTCACTAGATTTAAGTAGTCAGTTAGCAGCAGTCACATAGTTTTACTGTTACCAGCCTCAAGTACAGAACAGTTAAAATGTGGATTTTAGTGGCTAGGATGCTCTAATTTCAGACACAGGTGGATTTAACCAGTACAAATTTCAATTAACATTTTCCTTGCATTCATTAAGGGACTTTTGCTTCATTGATCCCTGACAACCAATTACTGAACTCCAAATACAGACAGGATGTACAGTAAAGCTGGTATATCTCATATAAAATCAATTGTAATATTTCAAATAATTTATATTCTGATACTTCCTTCAGCTCTTTGAAAATTATTTTTCTCATTTACCTATCTAATTCCAATAATGAACTTCTTAAATGGAGCAAAGTAGTTCAAGGACAGATGAATCTGATCCTCAGAGAAATGGATTGTTAATCTTCACCCTGCAGTATGTGCAGATCAATGTATTCCTGTTCTTTTTTATTTTTCCCTATTCCTTCACAAGTGTTGTGTCCAATTCACTACTGTATTGAAATAATTCTCAGCATTCTACCTCTCACTCTTCCATCAGATGTATGCATTTCAGGTAAACATCCCTATTGTACTGATACGCATTTTCCAAGGTGAATGTCATCACCTTCCTTTTTTCCTAAAGCCAATTTAAATTATTCTGTCTTTGTACATCTCACTTGCATGAGCATGTGTAACTCCTTCCCATCTTGCATTGTTTATTAAATTACACATTATTCCAAGATTCTGAATGGCAATATTAGTTTATTTGTAACTTTAATTTGGCATAGTTGCTGTGGCTACTAAAGGAAGCCTCAGTTTCTCATCTCATTGGAGAGCTGAGGTGAAACTGAGACACACATCTATATTAAAACTTCTGAAGTACTCCTGAGCCTTGTAGTTGTGTGGTAAACTTAATGCTGTAAGTTTTAGGTTTAAAACCTGAATTCCATTTTGCATCTGTTGAATCTTAACATCTATCAATCCCACTCTAAACTGTTATTTTATTTATTTCGATTGGCTGTATGACATCTTCAATTGTGATGTTGAGTACATCCTCATGTGACTTAGCTTGCTAGCTTAGTGAGCTTTAGTGGACCTTAGACATTAGGCCTGAGAAAACTCTCTAAACATACTCAAATACTGTATTCATATAGCAGCTGTGCAAAACAGAAGATATTCCTTTCTACTTCAGTTGCTGCCATTCGATATCCTGTAATTCTTATAAATGACAGCGTACTAACTAGTGCAAAACTTGGTACTGCTTTCTCATCACATTCTCTAAATAAAATATACTGGCTTGTTTAGTTTCTGCTTTATTAAATGAATTGTTATCTAATAGGCTTAATAGCTTTCTTATGACAGTATTAGGAATGAAAATAATATCAGGTAATTCTAGAATTAGCACTGGGAAGTGGTACTTTAATGTTGCTCTCTGTTATATCAGTCACTATAGTAATAAAACAATTCCTGAACTATATTTATTTTCTCTATCATTCAATATCTATCTGTTAAGGCCGTTCCCATATGGTATTTACTGTCCTTGATGGCTTAGAACTTCCACCAATAATATATGTCCTCAGACTCTTTCTAGCTTTTCTGTGTTATTGATTTCTGTAGTCTTCTTTATGATTGCAGAATTATTTTTGTGTATTTTCTCTAATATTTACCAAATGCCACTTTTTTTTTTTAAATCAGAATTGAATCTTAGCTACTTAACAAGACTATGCTTTGAAAAGAGGAAAAATATAAGGCATAGTTTGTTTTGGGGTGCTTTTCTTTACTTCTGCCATTTTAAATGTAAATATCTTATCTGCCTAACTGCCTGGGCCAAAATTGATCATATTTCAGGCCATCAGATAGGCTTGCTATCTTTCTGCACCACATTGCTACTGCTCTGCATTGTTTGTATGTGTGCAGTCTTGTTTACAGGCTTGTCTTTTGTGTCTCCAGAGGTGTCTGAAGTCTTAAATGACAAAATTTGAGGTCACACTTTATTGAACAAATCTCCATTAATTACCTCCAGTAGACCACTTGCATCAGCAACTGTCAACAGTCTAATGAGATAAGTTGTATTGAAAAGTCCCACACAAATGCAAAGGAGAAAAGTTGGGGCTAATTTGTTATCTTTACTAATTAAAAGTGATTGTTTTGCCTTAGTCTCAAATAAAACCAATATCTTAATACAAAGATATTCTATGTTAACTAAGATCTGGGATTAGCAACAATAGTTTCTATCAGTTTCCACAATAACATTTCAAATTAAACTTGATGGAAGAACTGTACAGAACTCTTTTATCTAACCAAACCTGTTAGGCAGGGAGTTGAAGTGTGTAAATGAATACTAACACTAGTATAGAAATGATAGGACTTGAAAGTAAGAGTTTTATGTAAATGATATTAAAAAAAAACACTATATTTTTTGTGTGTTGAGTACCGTGTTCAAATGAAGTTAGTCCTGGGCATTTGTATTGGGTCTGGATGGGATGGAGTTAACCTCCCCCACAGCAACCCTCATAGTGTGGTGCTTTGTATTTGTAGCTAGAACACTGCTGGTAACGCACCAATATTTGGATACTGTTGAGCAGTGCTCAAACAAAATGAAGGCTGTCTCTCCAACCACCCTCCTCCCCCAAAGCCAGTAGGCTGGGTCTGGGCAAGAGTTTGGAATGGCACATAGCCAGGACAGCTGACCCAAACTGGCCAAAGGGATATTCCATATCATATGACATCATGTTCAGCAACAAATCTAAGAGAAAGGGAAGGGAGGGCATTCATTATTAAGGTGTTTGTCTTCTGAAGCAACCACTATGTATACTGAGGCCCTACTTCCCAGGGAGTGACTGGACTTCACTTGCTGATGGGAAGTAGCAAATAAATATTTTGCTTTTCTCTGCTTCCATATACGGCCTTTGCTTTTCTTTATTAAACTGCCCTTATCTGGATCCACAAGTTTTTAATCTTATTTTCTCCCTCTGTCCCTCTGAGGAGGAGAAGTGAGAGAGTGGTTTGGTGGGCACCTGGCGGACAGCCATTGGAAACCCATGACAGCATTTCATAAGTACTACCCTCCCCTTTGACCAGATATTAAACTGATTGCATGGATATTGCTGTATTGGCAATACCATCTGTCCAGTAAGGTGTAAAACCAAACACATGAGCAAATGTGATCTTTAGAGATCCAAAGGACATTTCAGTGAGAGCAAAATTCTTTGTTCTGGCAAAACTCCATCCCAGGCAATTATGTGTAAACTGCTTAAATTCCCCCTATAATTTTAACCGCATATAAAATTCTACTTTAGTTTCCATCTGCATTGTTACTGTGTATTAAGGGGCAAATACTTTATTTTACCCATTGGCAACTGGAACTATAAAGGAACCTACCATATCATAATGATATATCTTAATTAATGAAACTTAAAATCTTGAATAATTTCAAATGAATAGACTGCATAAATGTATAAAATATTCTCACTGGCCATGAAGAACATTGACTAAAATCTGTTTCTATGTGGATAACACTTAATTATTTTCAATCTTTTCCCTCTGCTATGCAAAGATATTGTTCAGGAGCCAGCCAATATAGTGATAGGACCCTGATGCTAAGTTACCCCTGCAGGAGCAGCCCTCGAGGTCAGGCTGGCCCATGCTCCGTAAAGCTTGTGAGGGCAGCCTCACAAGGCGGAGACCCAGAGCACACAGCATCCTTTGGGCTTGAGCACTCAGTCCATGCTAGCACAAGTATAAGTAACCTGAAAGACAGCTGTGTACTCCGGGGGTGGGTGAAAGAAACAGTCAACTAATCCTGGGTGCCTCAGAGCAGCACAGGTGTTAGGAGAATACACTTATTTCATATCCATTGTGGTAAGATTTACACAACCTTTACCTGCAAGCATAGATAAGTGAAAACTTAGTCCTGCACTTGGCTGTACTCTAACTTTGGCCATGGGAAAATATATACTGTCCCATTTACTAGCAAAGGGAAGAGCATGCCATCCTGTTGCTATGTGTTCCCCCAGAGGTTTCACTGTAAAAGCTGGATGGGTGTCTACTTCGCAAAGTAATGCTATTCCCTCCTCAGGGTATTTCTAAAACAAAAAATTTTGAACAGTTTGAATCACTATCTACTACTGGAGTAACAAATACATCTTATTTCTTACTCCAAATTAAAAAACATCTTGAAAAAATAAGCATCATCACCTATACTGCAACACTTATAAATTCCAGCCAGATTAAGAAGAGTATGTGAACATGTGTTTGTCTTAGAAATCATTCAGATTTCTAACATTTGGTTTATGTGGATTTTATTTATCCTTAGCTCAATTACAGTAAAAACCAAGAAGATACAATGAAGACAGTTAAGCATGGGAATATGTTGCCCAGAGGGGTTGTGGAGTCTTCATCCTTAAAGAAATTCAAGACTTGACTGGGCAAGGCCCTGGGCAACTTCCTCTAGCTGACCCTATTCTGAACAGGGTTTTGACTGAACCACCTCCTGAGATCCTGGGCAACCTCAGTAACTCCGTGACATAGGTAAGGCAAGGACTGGGGCTAAGTTTTGAGCTTGGGTCCAAGCTCTAGTCCCTTAATCATCTTAGTGGCTCTTTGCTGGACTTGGAGGGACACTGGAGGGATGAGCACAGCACCAGAAAAAAGGAGTAGGTTTGTGTAACAATTTTAATTGCATAATTAATGAGACCATTCTGTAATAGATAACTTAGACTGTTAGACTGTTAAAACATTAACCAACCATAAAGTCTTAGTCTGACACATGTTCCCTCTTTCCCATAAAAAAATTTGGAGTGTAACAGCATGCACTTCTGTAACAACTATATCTTCATCCTTGCCAATCCTTTCACCTAGAGAGATCTCTCTTAAGTCATGTTATTCCAGAAGTAATTTTCAGCCATTATTGTTTCAATTTACAAAAATCAGTCATCTCAACACCATGTAATTGTCCACTTTTTCCAATTTTTATGAAGTCAGTCTTCTTCCCTTGCATTTAACAGATATTCTCCCATATGTCTGTTCCTCTGCCTTCTTTTCAGCCTCAGCAATGAATTCCAGTTCTCCCACTTTATTGAACAATCTGCACATTAGATTATAAACATAGTATTCTAATACAGGTATAGATAACTTTAATCATATCAGGCTTCCTATCTCTTAGTCAATGTAACTTTCACATACTGCTTTCACTTACTCTTTTTTTCAAGGCTAAATCTGGTTTCCATCCCACTAATTTACTAGATGGGAAAAAAATCCTAGTTTTGTGCTCTGAGTTCCTAATATAAATTTTCTTTTATTAATTGTGTTCATTTAACTCTCAGAAGGCTATTTCCTTAATTATTTAAATGGACTTAGTTCCTCAGATATACCTTTCAAGCCAAGAACAGCATCTTGTAACTATGGTTTTGATAGCACCATTCTCTGAAGTACGTAATCTCAAAATCTCGCTCTGCCTTTACCTTCTGTAGGAACAGAAGAAATCACATTAAATGTTATTGGAGCCTCCATTTCTTGTGCTCTTTCTATGATTCTGTATTATCAATTTTTACCCAATTTTATTTTTTATTTTCTACTGAGAGTTATTTTCATTGCATGTGCTTCATACCTAGATGATTTGTGAGACTAATGAGGTCCTGTCGCAAAAGAGGAGAAAATATGAACCAAATCAAAATAAAATTTAAACTAGAAAAAAAAAAAATGGAAGCCTCTTGAACAAAAATAAGGAAAATAATTTAATTGTTATGGCACTCAACATCTAGGGCCATTGACAGCAGTCATGGAGTAGCAAGCATAAAAAACCAGATTATAAAGTAATGTCATAATTTAGATGGCTTCAAACAAACTAGGCCTACAAAAATTAATCTTGAAATACTTGAAGTGCTTGTAGCATAGATATAATCAGTTATTTTTGAAGAAATGATGAAAAATGGATGAGAGTCTAGAAAATAATGCTTGTTGCTAAAATGGGAAGAGACTGTGAGTTAGAAACTCATGGGTTTTTTTGTTGTATCCTCATAAATATATGGGAACAAAATGTGCCCATACACAGGAAACAAATTCTGTATCAGCCAGTATGGATTCATCAGGAGCAAAACATGTCACTACAATTTAATTTTGTTCTGTGGCAGACTGGCAAGGTTAAGGGTTGGGAGAGAATTAGGAAATATTATATGCTGTGACCACAGAAAAAGCTTTTGACACAGCCTGATATCCATAAGAAAATGAAGAGAAAATAGGATGTACATTTATAAATGGGCACAAGACTAGTGGGGAAAACATACCACACTATTATCAAAGGGTTCTTGGCCACCTCAGGATGAGAAAAGTGTCATTTTCTAATTGTCTATCTTGGACAACAGTTACTAAGTATTTTCATTCATAACCTACGAAATGAAATAAGTAGCCCTTTTATTTTGCAGATGACTTTACCTCTCTAAGCTTGAGAAGCTGAATACCTCAAAGCATAGGGTAAGAACTCAAAATCATCTTGATCATTTAAAAAGATTTGAACAAAAAATGTTCAAATCAATAAATACATTTAGGTAGAAATAATCACAGAAGTACAAGATGAGGAAAGGCAAAACCAGCTAATAGTTCTGATCTGAAGACAGGTCATGATACATAAAAAAAGCAAATAGAACAATGAGGAGTATAAATAGGAATAGCCCTGTAGGAGTGGCAGAATTAAGTCCAATAAGCAGCAATACTAACCCTGTTTATGGGTGCGACACTTCCTGAAAGGTGTGGGCTAATGAGGGACAGTCCATGATAATTAAATGTAGATAGAATTAGTTAAATGTTTATTGAATTTGATTTACAAGGTAAGTTTGAAGATTGGGCTTCTTGATTCTAAAAAATAGAAAACTAAAGAAGAAAAATTAAGAGTTTTTACAATGTTCAAGTTTTCTTCAAACACAATGGTAATTGTTTCTTACATCTGCTGGAAAAAGGTTAGAACGAAAAAGGCTGCTTCATCAGGAGAAACTGTTTTAAACATTTCCAATAGTAAACAACTAGAATGATGGTGGGATACTTCTTATCAAAGGGGTTCATGAGAACAAGCATCTGTCAGGAATGTAATAGACACATTGATTCTGTCTTGAGGCCAGGGTGGACCTGAAGACTTGCTAGGTTCTTGTCAAACTTCTTTTTCTGTGGTTCAATGATTATTTTCAATGTTTGAGTCACTATACTTTTGTATAGTACCATTTTGTTGGTAGAAATATACATCCAAGCTATACAAACTCATTCAAGCCCCCTGAGCTGGAAGGAAGGGACGAGGACCAGAAAAAATCCCCCATAGTCCAGGAAGAAGCAGTTTACAACCTGCTGCACCACCTGGACACTCACAAGTCTACAGGGCTGGGTGGCATCCACCCGAGAGTACTGAGGGATCTGGTGGAGGAGCTTGCCAAGCCACTCTCCATCATTTATCAGCAGTCTTGGTTAACAGGGGAGGTCCCAGATGACTGGAGGCTTGCCAATGTGACACCCATGTGCAAGAAGGGCTGGAAGGAGGATCTGGGGAACTACAGGCCTGTCAGCCTGACCTTGGTACTGGGAAAGACTATGGAGAGGTCTGTCTTGAGTGACCTCATGGGGCAAGTGCAGGACAACCAGGGGATCAGGCCCAAGCAGCATAGCTTCATGAAAGGCAGATCCTGCCCTGACCAACCTGATCTCCTTCTATGACCAGGTGACCCACCTAGTGGATGAGGGAAAGGCTGCGAATGTTGTCTACCTGGAGTTTAGTAAAGCCTTTGACACTGTCTCTCACAGCATTCTCCTAGAGAAGCTGGTGGCTTATGGCTTGGATGGGCTTACTTTTAGCTTGGTAAAAAACTGGCTGGATAGTTGAACCCAGAGAGCTGTAGTGAATGGAGTTAAATCCAGTTGGCAGCCAGTCACAAGTGGTGTTCAGTGTTGGAGTCAGTCTTGTTTAATATCTTTAACAATGATCTGGATGAAGGGATTGAGTGCGTCCTCAGTAAATTTGCAGATGACACCAAATGGGGCAGGAATGGCAATCTGCTCGAGGGTAGGAAGGCTCTGCAGAGGGATCTGGACAGGCTGGATCCATGGGCCAAGGTCAACTGTATAGGGTTTAACAAGGCCAAGTGCCGCGTCCTGCACTTGGGTCACAACAACCCCATGCAACGCTACAGGCTTGGGGAGAAGTGACTGCAAAGCTGCCCGGCGGTAAAGGACCTGGGGGTGCTGGTTGACAGCCGGCTGAACATGAGCCAGCAGTGTGGCCAGGTGGCCAAGAAGGCCAACAGCATCCTCACTTGTATCAGGAATAGCGTGGCCAGCAGGAGTAGGGAAGTGATTGTCCCACTGTACTTGGCACTGCTGAGGCCACACCTTGAATACGGCGTTCAGTTTTCGGCCCCTCACTACAAGAAAGACATTGAGGTGCTGGAGCGTGTCCAGAGAAGGGCAACAAAGCTGGTGAAGGGTCTGGAGAACAAGTCTTATGACGAGCGGCCAAGGGAGATGGGGTTGTTTAGCCTGGAGAAGAGAAGGCTGAGGAGGGACCTTATTACTCTCTACAACCACCTGAGGTTATAGTACCTGAGAAGGTTGGAGTGAGGTGGGTGTTGGTCTCTTCTCCAAAGTAACAAGTGATAGCACTAGAGGAAATGGCCTCGAGTTGTACCAGGGGAGGTTTACATTGGATATTAGGAAAAATTTCTTTACTGAAAGAGTGGTCAGGCATTGGAACAGTCTGCCCAGGGAGGTGGTTGAGTCACCATGCCTGGAGGTATTTAAAAGATGTGTAGACGTGGCACTTGGGGACATGGTTTAGGAGGCATGGTGGTGTTGGGTTAGCCCTTGGACTTGATGATCTTAGAGGTCTTTTCCAACCTTAATGATTCTATGATTCTATGAAACTCAGCCTAAGTGTAGTGTTTTCTACAGCCAAACTTTCATCCTATAGCCTTCTGTAAGACAAGCTATTCATAAGACTCCTCAAGACCATGCACTTCTATTAACAGATTCAGTGTTGAACGGTTCACAGTCTTTTTCATAGACATATACTTAGGAAAAAAGTAAGACTGCAGAAAGGCTGCTAAAAATAAAAAGTTTTGGTGAAACAATCCTAATATTTACAAGAATGAAAAAAGAAATAACCAGTAAACCTGAAGGAATGTTCCCAAAATCTACGAAGCATTTCCCAAAACTATTATGATTCAAACATATTTTTTTTTCTTTTTAAAAATCTCATTTATCCCAGGACATACACAGTTGGTAGAATTCCGTAGCCAACATCATATTGAACTGCAGGTTTGGATGTTGACTCAGAAAATATGAACCTTCCTTGCTACATAGGACTTGTACACAGTTTTATGGGGTTGCTTTGTCAAAAACCTCAAGAAATTGTAATTAGCTCTTTAAATGTTATCAAGGCTTTTGACATATAATCTGTATGGAATTCCCAGGAACCTACTAGAGTATGATGTGTTGTCAGCTAGACTTCTGGAATGTAAACAGACTAATATACTTGGTTGTCACTAGGAGGTATTACTCATGACACCACTATCAGACAGGCAGGTTAAAGAGAGAGGGCAGATGGTGTCCATTCTGATCTTTCAAACCTATAAAGATGCCTACAATGTCAAAATAAATGTACTTCTTTGAAAGTAAGACTCAGCCATGTAATCTCGCATAACAGAGAGAATAAGTGGCAGAGAAATGCTTTAGTTTAGTGATGAGACTATATCTGAAAGTTCTGAACAGGATAACATTGTTCAGATAGAGTTAGATTTCTAAAGATTTCCTGTTGTTGATTATCCATTAACCTATGGAAACCAGAGGCTAGCAATCATATCAAGGCCACTTGCTAACTCACCATCTAGCTTGGTTTTATGAAATGCAAATGAACTCTGAATTTCATTTTCTCATTTGTAAATGAAACAGAAAGGTATTTACAACATTGCATAAAATCTAAAATAAAATTTAAGAATTGAAGCTGCAGTGTAGCTTGTCAGTAGTTAACAGTAGACAAGATAAGTACAGGAAGGCAAGTTTCAGGGCCAAAAAGTTTATGGGCCTGATTTTGCATACTCCCAGCCACTGAGCATTTTACTGTTAATTTGGAGAATATCTCTATTTTTCTGTATACTAAGCTGTCAGACAGAGTTTGTTACTGGATGTTGCTACTGCATATGCAAGCATTGGTATCAAATTAGAACCTTTATTTTCTCAAAATCTGTTTGATGGAGGTACTTTTTTTGATTAGCGGTTAAGAGCAAGTGGCTCGTTTGGTTTTTTGTATACCTCTCAATTTCTTGATTTTTTAAGTTTTGTAAAACAACCTGGTGGTTTAGAAGTATTTGTATAATATTGTCATGCTAAACTTCAGGAACAGTCTTCTTTGCTTTATTAATTTGAACAGAATTATGCATGGGGTGTTGTTATTTATTCATTAGTGTTCCCTGTGTGGGGCCCATCTCACTTACCTTCAGTAACACAGAAGTTAGATATTTAGTGTCAGCTAGTATTTTAGGCTTCGTCTTTGCCATGTCAATGGAAAAAAAAATCAGCACCCTCAAAAGACCTTTAAGTTCAGCTCTGAAGAGTTTTTAAAGAGAAAGAAAGTGGCTTTTCTTTTGGAAACATGAAAAATATTTTAGATTTGGTCCTAACTTCATGCATAAAATGAAGTTAGATGAGTTTGATTAGATTAGATGAGAAGAAGCAAGCTGATTTGAATATTACTGTGATAGGAACAAATAATTAAAATAATGATTGTTGCTATTTCTCCCAATACCAGTCTTGCTCCAAAATATTTATGTATTCTTTACTGAGGACAAGCAAATAGAAAACAGATATAATGCCTTGCAGGTTTAGTGCATAATGTGCTGGGGAGGATGATTTCAGGGGAAAATAGTTATTTTCTAAATGTAAATTGGTTTGTTTACAACTAGTCCTAGAAGAGAGTTCTGATAATAAATAAAATGAAAAGGTTGTTTTCCCTCAAATCTTAGTCAAAACCTACTTCCAATTCTTGGGAATCAATTTTGCTGAAAGAATCAATATTGGAGAGCAAAGATGGGTTTCATCCTATCTAACTTTGGCCACCTGAACAGCCGCTGGCTGTAATTCATTTAATGAAGCACTAGTTTCCAGTATTCTTCAAGATTCCATAGAGTACCTGCACAGCTGGCAGATATAAAGCATAATAATCCATACCTTTTCAGAGAGACAGCTGTAGGCTTGCAAGAATATCTGGGTACATATCAAAAACTACTACATGTCTCTGCCTGGGCAATTAAATATATGAGGTTGTGATTTAATGTGATATGAAATCATTTAGATGCACATGTCTAGACATAAGTATCCAGAGGCATGTTAGAGGTCTAAGCTTCCATTTATAGTTAGTAGAAATCTAGTCAAGAGAGTTTACAGAGCTATTTAGCTGGCCACCTGGTAGATATTGGCTTTAAAGTGAGTTCAATCTCTCTGTACTCATGGATTGTACTGAATTGCAGTGGGGCCTTGGACATATGTAGACAGTGAAATTTAGAAGATTTAATCCTGCACTCAGCCTGACCTCTAATCTTTAATTAATTTTATCTTAGGAAGGTAGGTATGTACTAAGAAACATGAGCTATCACTGAAGATGAAAATATTCTGTCAAGATATTTGCAGGAAAATATGCCCAGATGACCAACTTTAAATATACACTGACAGCTAAAAGGTTAGCTAGTGTAATGGACATCAGTCTAAAAGGCTAGTACAAAACCAGACAAGAATAACTACCCTAGAACAGAGTAAGGAAAGGGAGAGATTTGATCTTCACTGTCATGCTGCCAATGACTATTGGAGCAGAACTACCTTTTGGCTAGAATAGGTCATCTTAGCAAGAAGGTTTGGATAAAGTATACCAACTTAATAACAGTGATTCATACATAGGACTGATCTGTCCTCAGGAAAAGAATTTGCTACATGCAATACTTCAGCTCTGCCTTCCTCCATTTACAGTCTTCAAAAAACCCCGTATTAACTACGCCTCCTAATGTTTCAGTTTTTATTCCCAAGAAAAACAACTTGAAACAATATCTGCACACCTTCATGATATTTTTCAAACAGATATGATCTTTCTTTGTGTACACTCCAGCCAGTGAAAGGAGATGAACTTGCCGTAATCCTGAAGTGATTCCTTCATGGGAGTAAGTCATGATGGTAAGAACATTAGCTCATTCATATGCTAACATCTTAATGTCTTGACTAATAGTTTAAGGATAGTTCATGTCCAGACACCTGGGAAGAAGGATATAATTATCAAGATTAAGAAAAGAAAAGAAAAGAAAAGAAAAGAAAAGAAAAGAAAAGAAAAGAAAAGAAAAGAAAAGAAAAGAAAAGAAAAGAAAAGAAAAGAAAAGAAAAGAAAAGAAGAGAAAAGAAAAGAGAAAAGAAAAGAAAAGAAAAGAAAAGAAAAGAAAAGAAAAGAAAAGAAAAGAAAAGAAAAGAAAAGAAAAGAAAAGAAAAGAAAAGAAAAGAAAAGAAAAGAAAAAAGAAAAGAAAAGAAAAGAAAAGAAAAGAAAAAAGAAAACACAACTATACCTGCTATATAGCAAAGGAACCTGATAACTTGCTACATATCGCTTTTTAATTTCAAATTTTTTATACCAAGTATGCGTCTTCATAAATCTTGTAGTTTGGAGATTATAAATGCTTGCTCTAGCCATTCTTCTTGATCAGTGACAAACCGCAGCCAAGACAGATGACTGGATTGCATAAAAATCTTTTTGCAAGAAGCTATACTAGCATTTCCTAATCCAGTACTATTCTTCAGGCTCACACCAATGACAGCATTTAACACAGAGTTCAGCTGGCCTATATTTATTTCCGGAGGTCTTTGGGCATGTGGAAAATCCCTATAAAATGGAAGCTTAGAGCTCTAATTTCTAGCAAATCTTGTTTCATACTGAATGTCAAAAACAATTTTGTGATTGTTTATTTAACACTGATTATTGTG
This sequence comes from Sula dactylatra, assembly GCA_013389905.1. Lineage (NCBI taxonomy): Eukaryota > Metazoa > Chordata > Aves > Suliformes > Sulidae > Sula > Sula dactylatra. The sequence continues at coordinate 9,668 of WEKW01016890.1, read as the reverse complement.
CTGTACTTGCTTTATGCAATCTAACAGTTGCATCTAAACTTTACATATGCAAAGATGCACATATCATTGTTTTTACAAGAGCAAATTAGTATTAGTGAACATTTAGAATTATTTATCTGAAGTTGGTGGATTTACTCAATACTTGAACTTCTAGATGAGGATTTCTAGAATTGTGGTTATCCAGATGACAGAAGCTGTCTGGATGTCATGGAAATTGATAATACTTAACACATTTTTGCTAGACACTTCAAGGCATTCTGCAACTCTATGTGCTTTTTGGCTGACTATCTACAGTCCAGTTCTCTCTCAAAGGAAACTTGTAGAATTAAGAATTCTTCATGAGACAATGAATTTGTTAAAATAAATGTGTGGAAGTAGGGGGTTTCTACAGAGCTTTAAAATAAATTTTGTTTTCTTTAATTTAAAAATAAATTGATGGAGTAAATCTGTATTATTGAAGACAATACCAAACATTCATTTCCTGGGTTCAATTGCATTCTAAACTAGCAAGCACTTAACACTGTCAGCCCCTTGTGCTTTTAACTGAATAAAGGTCAGATAATCAGACATCTGAAAGGACAGCTCATTTATCATCCTTTGATAAATGAGTCAGTAGCTAATCTTTAGCAGTGGATGATAACATCACACAATGAACTGTTAACTGATTCAAAGCACTGAATTTACCACAACAAGGATGTAATGATGCTGTAGAGCAGAAAGGTCAATTTTATTCCGTATTATATATGAAATTATATTTGTTGCTGAAAGCAAATTACCACAATCTAAACATTATTCTGATAAATTTTGTTCCACAAAGCTCAAGACTGATCTTGATAAATCTTAATTATAGAACTGAAGTTTTATTTCAAGAAACAATTGTAGGATTTCTGTCCTATTAAGCTAATTACTAAAGCCTCACCTGTTTAAAAATTGTTGTAAATGTTTTTGCTACAAGTTCATATATACCATTTTAGTAGCATATATTCTGATTTCTATCTCATTTCTTATTGATATAAAATAAAAACTAGTCTAGTTACCCTAGACCTACAGCTGAGGTTGAATATAGGTGTCATCTTAGGTTGTATCTTGTTGTCCTGGTTTCAGATGGGATAGAGTTAATTTTCTTCATAGTAGCTAGTGTGGGGCTATATTTTGGATTTATGCTGAAAACAGTGTTGATAATGTGGAGATGTTTTGGTTGTTGCTAAGTAGCGCTTACACTAGTCAAGGACTTTTCCAGTTTCCCATGTTCTGCCAGGTGCACAAGAAGCTGGGAGAGGACATAGCTGGGACAGCTGACCCCAACTGACCAAAGGGATATCCCACACCATATGGCATCATGCTCCACATAAAAAGCTGGGGGAAGAAGAAGGAAGGGGGGACATTTGGAGTGATGGCATTTGTCTTCCTAAGTAACCGTTATGTGTGATGGAGCCCTGCTTTCCTGGAGATGGCTGAACACTTGCCTGTCCATGGGAAGAAGAAGAATTCCTTCTTTTGCTTTGCTTGCACATGTGGCTTTTGCTTTACCTATTAAACTGTCTTTATCTCAACCCAGGAGTTCCCTAACTTTTACTCTTCTGATTATCTCCCCCATCCCGCTGCAGGGGGAGTGAGCTAGTGGCTGCATAGTGCTAGGTTGCTGACTGGTGTTAAACCATGAAACTTGTCAGCTCTGTACAGGTGTTTCTGATATTCTAATGCATCACAAATGACTGGACACATCTGTTTAGAAGGTTGTTTATTTGTTTTCTCAAAATGTTAGGAATCTTTTTTTATCTAATTTTGTTTTTATCTGATTTTGTAAGTATTTTAGAACATAAGAAAGAGTAGTGCTGAAGGTAGGATATAAAGACAAATGATACACAAAAGTTATTATATTCATGTATTCCTTAAATTGATTCCAGAAAAGAAGAGTCTTTTAAGTTTATATTACTTGAAGAGCACAAAAGGCAGGTCTCTACCTCCCTTTGCCGCCTTCATCTCTCTCTCTCCAGAAGTCCATGATGAAATTACATGAACAGATATAGTTGATTATTTTTTGCTAGAATTCAGATTATGGCAATTATGGTTAAAACTATTAAAGTTTATTCGCCTGCTGTTCAGGCTGGAGGGCCTTAGAAATCAAAGCCAGAGCAGATGCAGGAGACCTTCAAGCAAGTATCTCGTATTCCTTTGGATTCTGTTGGGATTTACATGTTTTGGGAAGGTCCTATGTAGGACAAAGGAGATGATAGAGAAAATATCTTACACTTCAGTGATAAAAAACTCACTGAGAGAAGTCTGGAAAAAATTGTCAAGGTACTTTACTACTTCACAGTCACATTCTTCCACAGAAGGGAACAATCCAGATCTAAGCGGATTATATATTCTGGGTTAAAGTATGCACAAATAAATTCTGGATTTGTAACTACAGTTAAGAAAGGACAAGGAAAATAAATGTCTTATTAATTAGGTGTTGAATTAGGTTTATCTAATTAGTTCTAAAGAAGTTTCAAGTAACTATGTACTTAGCTTATAAACCAGTTTTGTCAAAAAATAATTCACAAAGGCAAGAAGAATGTGACTAGACTACTTATTTAAAGTTTTAAATATCTTAATAACCACTTTTATCTAATTTTTAAGTATATGTTGCATTCTAATAGTTCACAAATATACTGTGGAAATCAGAAATATCATCTTCTTGCAGTATAATTTTGCAGGTATTATTTTCATAACAGAAAGTAAAGTCAATTTATTCCATGCTCTGTATCAGTTTTGCAGACTCAGTGTTATGATATTTGAGTCAAACAAAGGAACAGGAAGTTTTTCAACAGAAAAAAAAAACCTTTCAAGAAAATAATAAAAAAATGAAGAAAAGATTCTCATTGATCATATTTTCTTCTACCAGGTAGCTTAACTCAAACCTTTGATACGTATAGAAAAGCAGGCTCAATACTATTTACAGTAAAGTCAGTGATATGAAGGATAAAAAAATTTTTTCTTAGAGTGGTATGCTGTTATTATTCCAGGGTCAACATTTCAAACACTTCACCATAGTAGCTTTTAGTCACAATAATAAAAATTTGTATGTTTAGGGTAAACATTTATATGACAATTTACACATAATATCTGGACCTACTCATTAAGATCAAGTGGACAGTGCTGGATTAAAGAAATAATAAAATAAAAACTAGTAAATATTTTATAATCATGTATATACTCCACAAGGCTTTTGAAGACCAAAACAAAATGCTTGCATAATAGATTTTTCTTCTTTCATAACGATTATGCAGTTGGACTTCATTTTTTGTCTCTATCTCAATTAATGAATTAATTGGGCAATTTTCTTATAAACTTTTCTTAGATAATAAATTAAGAATGTATCATTCAACTGGGAATAGTTTTGTATTATAATGACAGAATATGAATAATGAGTATTTCTTTATGATCCAATCTGCTTATAATACGATCATATATGAAATTTACAATTACTGTCTTCACCAGTTGTTGATAAGAATAAAATTTCTATTCTCTTACTATCAAAGGGACATTAATTTGTGACTTATATAAAATTAACTGAAGTGTTGCTGTGAAAAGCTGAAATCAGGACTCAATAGTCTAAGCAACTATTAAGCAGGTATTCTTTATTGCAGCACAGGACGCACAGGGGATCACTCCTAATGTGCGTGCCCAGTAAAGTTAGTTACATGGCTCATATACATGACATATATACATATTCATTAAGTTTCTGAGAAATGGTTTGCATATTCATTATTTTCCAGGAACTTATTATCATAGGTTACCACCCACCCTTGCATGCACACTGTAGTCTCTGGGTGGTCTTCAGAAGCACCTGGTGGTCGTTCATTTTGTCCACTCCTCTTCATCACCATGACCTTTAGCTTTTACTTCCTTATCTCTGCTGACAAAGCAGCAGAACTGGATTTAGCTAGCCCTGCAGTCTGCAGCCGTGGGGCATTCATGCATTTTCTTCCTTTTATCTCATGACACCCTTTCATTCTGTTCTCAAAGATAAATTCTTCTTAAAGTGTTATACAGTTCATTGCTGTGGCTTGTTTAAAGACTTTAACTAGTAAGCCCTTTGCTTCAGATGCACTTAAAAACCTCAGTGTTAAATACATTAAAGAATCAAAACATACATACAGAAAATACAAAAATAATTCAGATTAATTGAAACTTACATGCTTGCTTCAATGCTTTTGCTTCCTATATGTGATTATACGAAAGTCCACAAGCACAGTGGTGAGAGATTGTGCTGGGAAAACTCCTACAAAATGAAGAAAGCTTTTTCACACTCATAGTAGAACCAGACAGAATAGCTTAAGTGGGACTGCTCTGGAAATAGTCAAGACAATTCAATATGAACAATAGACAGAGAATTAAACTTTTGATTTTGTAACCTTGGCTAAAAATCATTAGAGAAGGTATGTTTTAAGAAGCAAAACTTTCTGAAGGCAAACATAAATTTTCTGTGCATATACATTTTAAACAAAGAATTAGAAATTTTAGAAAACATATTTCTAGGTTCAGCTGCAGCGCTGGGTGCTTGGAAGTTTTATTCCTATTCTGCTAGACATTTGTCAAACTCCACAAAGGAAGTCTATTAGAGCTTACAAAGGTGACAGTTTCTCATGAAAAGTATAGAGATGTGTTTAAGTAACTACTGCATGATTCTATGTGTATCACATGAAATCCAAGTAAAGGGTCAAATTCCATCTATATCAATTTAGTCTCAAAACTTTTTAATATGTGATTATTGCTGCCTCACAAGCAATTACTTTATTCTTGCTCTAAGATACAGGTCTGCAACACACCCAGGAGGGTGTTACAGCTGATTAGCCTGATTTGAAAAGTCTTTCAAAACATTTAAGTTATAATGGATCTGCTGATGTGTAATATTTTACCAAGCAAAGTACAAATCTCAGTTTTCACTAGTGTATATCACTGATTATCTAGAAAGCATGAATAAAAAGAAAAAAGAAAAAAGAGGCAGAAAACCAGAGTGGTTTAAAATTATACATTTTCTTATATGGGAGGTGACAGGTGCAAACTTCTATTTTGTTTTTGTAGATCTTCTATCACCATGGGGGTTCAGTTGGACTCAGAAGCCTAAGGATCATTATAAACATGATGCTTAGCACTCACTGAAGAAAAGAGATGTTTTTAAAATTCTTCTAAAGAAATAGGTCTGGGATTAGACAATAATAGGAATCATGAGATGATGTGAAGATGAACAAAGCTGGTAAGAGGTACTTGTGAGAGACTTGGAAAACATACCATATTTTATGGTTACTTTTTTTCTTTACAATGAACAAAGTATAAAGAATACATCACTCCATTCTTCATGTTGGCTTGTTTCAGATGGATTCTCCCACACATTACTACTGTTATTATTATTGTTATTATTATTTTTACTACTCCTGCTACTGTTCTGCAGATAATGTAGTGGAAGATGAAAAACCTGAGAGGATTGGAGACATGCAAAATAAAATCTCAGATCATACTGTCTTTGAAAAGAATATATATCACCCTTGTGAAACTATGAAGTAAATAAATTGCAAAGCCGTAATGAAAGGAGCTAGCCTCCTAGCCTGAAGTCAAATTAATCTCTCCACATATTCTTTGAAAATTATTTAAAGGAAAAATAAATTATCTCTGTAGCAGATTTATCTTCATCCCTAGGTGTTGAACTGCATGTGTCTGCTGTGACAATGCTTACTGTAGAGAGCAATGGGAAAATCAGGGTTTTTTTACATTGTCTGAAAATTACAGCTCTGTCTTAGAATTCATACCACAATGTTAAACGGATATATTTCTGTTCTCCAGTTTTCCTGTTCAGCTATTCTGATTTTGGAGAATTTTCCTTTCTGGTTTCAGTTTTTATTTGAATCTCTGCTCCTCTAATTGTATCTGGGATGACTGTCCATCCCTTTAAATTCTGTGGAATGGAAATGGCAGCTTTGAATGGAAGGTACACATCTTAAAGTTTTCCAAGAGCTCTTCTATCTCTTTCCAACTCTTATCTACTTGGCTCTTAATCTCAGGATCAAAGACCAGCTGAAATTGGAAGGGAACTTTGAAGGTCATCTCATCCAAACTTCCTGTTCAAGCAGGGTCACGGAGAGCCAGCCAGCTCCCTAAGTACTCTTGGGTGCATACCATCAGGGCCCATGGATTTAAGCATGGTCACTCTGCTTAAGTATTCCCTGATCTGATCCTCTTCCATCAAGGGTACATCTTCCTTGCTCCAGAATTTTCCCTCTTCTCCAGGTCCTTGGATTAAAAACAGTTTTGACATAGATAGGGGGATTAAGTGCACCCTCAGAAAGTTATCCAATGACACTAAAATGAGTTGTGTAGTTGAGTATCTTGAGGAAAGGGATACCATCCAGAAGGACCTTTACAGGGTTGAGAAGCAGGCCTGTATGAATGTCATGAAGTTCAACAAGGCCAAGTTCAAAGTCCTGCACCTGGGCTGGGGCAATCCCCAATATAAATACAGACTGGAGAAAGAATGGATTGAGAGCAGCCCTGTGGAGAAGGACTTGGGTATACTGTTGGACAAAAAATTGGACATGAACTGGCAATGTGTGCTTGCAGCCCCGAAGGTCAACTGTATCCTGGGCTGCATCAAAAGAAGCATAGCTAGCAGGTCAAGGTCCGCCCTGGAGAGACCCCACCTGGAATACTGCATCCAGCTCTGGGGCCCCCAGCACAAGAGAGACATGGAACTGTCAGAGTGGATCCAGAGGAGAACCACAAAAATGGTCAGTGGGCTGGAACACCTCTCCTATGAAAAAAGGCTAAGAGAGTTAGGTTTGTTCAGCCTGGAGAAGAGAAGGCTCCAAGGAGACCGTATTGTGGCTTTGCAATATATAAAGGGGGCTTATTTTTTTGTAATAAGGATGGAAAGAACCTTTCTACCAAGGCCTGTACTGACAGGACAGGAAGGTTTCATCCACTTGTTCGTCCTGGTCAGGCAGCCTGTAGCAGACACCCACTACAATGTCACCCATACTGATCTGTTCTTTAACCCTTACCTGTAGGGTCTCAGTTGTCTCATCATCAATCTCCAGGTACAGCTCCATGCATTCCAGCAGCTGTTTCCTATGGGTCAGTTCTACTCCTCATCTTCTAGGCCTGTCCTTCCTAAACAGCCTGTATCCCTTCATTGCAACACTAGTCGTCTGAGCCATACCACTACATCTCCATGATCCCAACAAGGTTATAGCCCTGCAACTGCACACAGATCTCTAATTCCTTGTGTTTATTCCCCTTGTATGCATGGGAGTGCACAGGCACTTCACAGAGGCAATCCAGCATGCTGAGTTTTCAGAAAGGATCTGTGGGGTGTTTCCTCGTAATCATGCCTTCTAGGCACTTTCTTTGCTTACATTCAAATGTTTGATGTGACCAAACTTAAGCCCTGATTTTTACCCTTTTGTCACATCATCCCAGGTCCTTCGCCTGTCAGCCCTATCCATCACTCTGTGACAGGACTGCTGGAAACTCTCTTCCTTCCCCATGATTCCTAGTGTAAAGCCCTTCTGTTAGGTGATGGCCAGCCATCCTATTGGCAAAGATACCTTTGCCCCACTTAGTGAGGTAGATCCCACCTCTCCCAAACAGATGCTGATCCTCAGATTGGGTCCCCTGATCATAGCAACCAAACCCCTGTTGCTGACACCAGCTCTGCAACCAGTAGTTGACATGCAGTACCAGGCGCATGCTCCCCACACCCTCTCCCCTCACCAGCAGGACTGAGGATAACACCACAGGAGCCCCCATATCACTATCATCCCCAGACCTCTGTAGTCACTTGATACTCTCCAGGTTGCCCCTGACAGTACCATTGGTGCCCATATGAATGAACAGCAGGGGATAATAGTCAGTCAAACTTTGGTAGTCTCTCCACAACATCCCAGATTTGGGGCTCCAGTAAGCAGCAAACTTCTCCAGATGACAAGTCAGGGTGGCAGTTGGGTACCTCCATCCCCCACAGCAGGGATTTATCACTGCTGTCACTTGCCATTTCCATCTGGTGCTCCTGTGTGGCTCAGGGTCAGTCATCCCAGACACTTTGCTTGAAAGCACCTCATCCTCCAGCTCCTCCTCCTCAGCTTTGAGGGCAATGAACCTGTTCAATAGCTGCAAGCCTTCAGGCAGAGCAGGATCCCACCTCTTGGTGCCAGAAGTCACCAGATTCCAGCCTTTGTCTTCCCCCAAATTTCCACTTGCTAGGGACAGACTCCATCTGTGTCTCCACTGCAGTTGGGGTTCTAGGGTCTGAAGCTGTAGGGTCTTTGAGAGATCCTGTCTATCTCTCATTCATCCTCTTTAATGCTGCACAGCCTGCTTGCTTCCTTCCATAACTCCTCCACTCAGTGACACAGCTCTTCAACAACAGCACACCTTGTGCAGGAAAGCGGACCACTTCTCCAGTCCCAAGAAGAGGCTCCAGGCACTCCCCACACCTTGGGACTTGCAGGGCTGCACCCACCATCTAAAGCTCTGTCTGGGTTGAAACCTTTGCCCTGGCAGGGATAGCGGCTCCAACACCTGCTGGGAAACATGCCCTGTGGTGTATCACCACCAAGCCTGAGAATGCTTATATGCTGCTCTGACCTGAAAATCACTTCTTTGCATCCTGCTGTGTAAACTACTGCATTTGTTCACTGCACTTTGGCAGCTGTGCTCTAGTCCTGGTTTTTATACATGCCTCTCCCTACCTAGCACCAGCTAAAAGAGTGCTTGATGCTCCCTAATGAGAGATCAAGTTCTTTAGAGGGTTTCCAGATCCCTGAAAATGTTCCTAGAAGCTCAGGAAGAACTCAAAGAAACAGAGTCCAGAAACTGCTGTACAAACGGCTGCCTCTGTTAGTTGCCTTCTTATTTCATTAAGGTACCTCTCCTATTACCCATCTATGATTAGAAGAGCCTATTCTTATTGTAGCTTATGATTTGACAGAAAATCACCTGAAATATCCAAATTCTTAACTTACCTGAATCCTCCCCCAAAAGCCTGAAGAGTTAGTCATGGATAGTTAGACATGGCAGTGACTGAATTAAGTGTTTAAATTAGATTGATTGGGTTCCACCCTATTTGTGGAACTAATTGAAATAAATCAAAGTGAGAAGGATGTTTATCACTCTGTGCTTTATGTAGGCTTTTCATGTTTATTATTCTCTGATACATGGAACTCTACAGATTTCTGTATCTTTTGAAATTATTCCTTTATGAAAGGACATCCAAGACAAAGTAAGCTGAAAAATTCTGATTCCTCTCAGATGAAAGAAACATAGAACTGAGGTCGTTCCCTTCTTGTGAATATCACAGGAGTAGGCTGTTGCGTGGTAAGAAAGCAACACTTTCTATCACACTGTTTTTTCTTGAAATAATAGCTATGGCTGATGTGCTGCTATTGAGTGTGATTTTGATGTAGTTTAAAGATGGTTTTCTTGGGTTCTGCAAAGGAATGTAAACACAGACAGGTGTGTTGGGATTTCCACATAATGGCTATAGGAATGCAGGCAGTGGTCTCTGGCAGGACTTAATGCCTAAGCCCATACACGATGTGACCCAGAATAAGCTTTTTTGGTGAAAGCCAGTCACCACCAGATTTTCAACTGACAGAATGTCATGGTTTTAGCTGGGATAGTTAATT